>RJWM01035503.1:0-10655 GCA_004363535.1 Dasyprocta punctata
CCGCACGGCTGAAGAATGGAGCTGCCGTGCGCTCTGCACTCTGGTGGGGGGGCGGGGGCCCAAGCTCTCCAGGTCCCTGCAGCTATGATGTTCAAGTCCCCAGTGAGCAGCTCTGGGTTCCTGGGCTGATTTGGGCTGGGCTGCGTACCTCTGTGTCCTGCGCGGCTGGCCGGCGTTTCCCTGAGGTTCGCGGCGTGCAGGATCACGGGACCGATTGGCTGGGTCCCGTGCACAGCAAGGAAGGACAGCCTCCCGGGGCGTGCAGGTGGAGTCTCCTTTACTGGGTGGGGGCGAAGGCCTCCCGGTCCCAGGGAGCTGTGCTGGGCACCGCGTGGGACGCGGACCCGACCCTGGTTCTGTCCGCAAGCTCGGCCCAACAGCTATGCCTGATCCAGTTATTTCTCTTCTAGTTATCTTCTTCAAATTTTTAAAGACATAATTTTACATTGGTGTGTGAATACCCACATTTAAAGCAGCAAAATTCATAATAGTTAGATCTCAAAAGCAGCCTATATTTACATCAACAGACAAATTGATAAAGAATATGTGATATTTATCCACAATGGTCTATTACTCTCCCATAAAAAAGTGTGTACTTGAATCATTTGCAGGAAAATAGATGCACCTGGAGAACATAATGTTAAGTGAAATAAATTGAACACACAAATTTAAATATTACATAGTGCCTTTTATATGAGAAACCCAAAATACAAATAAAGAGCAAAATAAAAGACAGATAATAGGAAATAAGAAAACAGGCCTTTTGCAAGTGGGAAGGGAACCAAAAGATGGAGGGAAGGAAAAGGTGATGGAGGGGAAGGACATGAAAAAGAATTAACATGCATTATGTACATGCACAACTCCCCATGAAGAATGTAATCATATAATACAAACACTTACTAATATAAAAATTGAAAAAATTAACATTATCCTCTTCTGTTACCTTTTCCCCAGCTCAGCAGTGACCTTGAAAATCAATAGCTGGCAATCAAGGTGAAAACTATCAGGCCATTGCCAGCTGGTAAGTGGAGGGTGCGGGAGGGAGAATGAGTCAAAACTCATCTAAAGCACCTTTCTCAGAGAATTGTCATTATTTGACCTCTGGTGGTTTCTTGAAAACGCAATTTAGAGGATATGCCATAACGTATATTGACTGGCTCTGTGCAACATTTTCACACAAGATATTTGTCAAAATCTATTAGTAACAATTGTTGAATATTATGGCAACCTGAAGTGATAGATAACAATTGGTGCAAACAATAAACTAATACAAAATTAAAAGGCAAGTCTGAGAAAGGAGATGTTGTCAGAGGATATGAAAACATGCTGGTTTAACAAAATGGAAAACTGAACCAAAAAACACAAATGGAAATTCAAGGAACTCAAGACAACTAAAGGCAATCTTGAAAAAGGAAATCTCACACTCAGGGAGTGAGTCCTCACTAACTGCAAAGAGGACTTTTTGCCCAGCCCAGCATCCCAGCAGAATCCATCAGGGAAACACCTGGCCAGCCTCGAAGGACACAGAGGTACTAAACCCAGCCCAGCCCACAGCCACTCATCAGGGAGCAACCAGCATAGCTGCAGGGCCTTGGAGAATTTGAGCTCTGCCCACTGGAACACAATGCGCAAGCTCCATTGTTCAGGGGTGAGGCCACTCAGAAGGTCCTAGAGGTTGTGAACTCCGCCCGGCCAGGAACAAGGCCCTGGCACCATACACCCAGAATGTGCCCAGCCTTGCTGCATGCTCCAGAGGCTCTGAACTCTACATAGCCAGGTTCTAGGCCCCAGCAACAAGCTCCAGGTGTGTGCCCCTTCTAGCTACAGGGAGGATTCAAAATTTGTCCCTAGGGCAACCCAACAAAGTACATCATGGGAACACAAGGCCAGCCTCACAGACCTCAGAGCACAAGGATCCAGTGCCACAGTCTGGGGGTATGCCCTGGCTAGCCACGGGGATATTGGGGGATTGAAGCTCTACCCAGCACAGTGTTTCAGTGCAATCCATCAGGAGGTTGCCTGGCCAGCCACACAGGTCCCAAAAGAAAATGACAAAACGAAAGAGCAAGAGGCAGTCTCAGTCCCCCAGCCAACTGAGAATAAACCCAGGAGACACTGAAATGGAAGACAGTGGGAGTCACAAAACTGAACTTTTTGAAATGATAGCAATTGAAGTAAAGAAGCAACTCCATGAAGCTATAGAGGAAATCAGATCAGAAATAATCTCTCAGCTAAAAAATGAAATGACAATCATTATGAAAGAAATGCTGTGTGTATCTAAAGAAGATCAAGATAAAAAATAGAAGAACATAAGAAAATGAAAGAAACTTTGAATGAACAATATAAGACACAAATAGAATACAGGAAACAGATTCAAAGGGAAAAAATGGAAATTAAAAATTCCATTGAAAGTTGGCAAAACTGGTTGAATGAAGCTGAAGATAGAGTCTCAGACCTTAAAGACAGCATAGAAGCTTATGATCACAGAAAAAAAGATCTCTTAAAAGTAACAAGGAACCAGGAAACAACAATTCAACAGCTGCGAGATGATGTGAAGAGAAATAACATAAGATTAATAGTTGTCAATGAAAAAGCAGGGGTGAATATAAATGACCTGCGAAGACTATTGGCTGAAATAATAGCAGAAAATTTTCCAAATATGGGAACAGAATCTGATATACAAGTAAGTGAGGCATACAGAACCCCAATTAACCGTAACTAAAATAAATCTTCACCCAGACATATAATAATTAGGTTATCAGAAATACAGCACAAGAACAAATTACTAAAAGCTGTCAGAGAAAAGAAACAGATCACCTAGGAAGGAAAGGCTTTCAGAATCATGGCAGACTTCTCAACACAAACCTTCAAGTCAAGAAGAGATTGAAGTATTTCAAATCCTAAAAGAAAACAACTTTCAACCCAGATTGATGTATCCTGCAAAACTAGCTTTAAAAATTGATGGAGAAATAAGTACTTTCATGACAAACAAAAACTGAAGAAATTTATGGCCACCAAACCAACACTACAAAGAGTACTGAAAGACAATCCAGAAAGAGACAAAGATAGTTACAATCTTAAGAACAGCAAAAGGAAACCAAAAAACAGGGCAAACAGTTAAACAGAAAATATAAACCAACAGCAAAAAGATATCATGACAGGGATGAGTCAGTACATATCAGTTAAATCAAACAATGTAAATGGTCTCAACTCACCAATAAAAAGAAACAGACTGGCAGAGTGGGTTAAGAAACAAAATCCGACAATATGCTGTGTACAAGAAACACATTAAACTCAAAAGGAAACTAACAAACTAAAAATCCAAGGATGGAAAACAATACTCCAAGCAACAGGAACCCAGAAAAAAGCAGGGGTAGCTATTATGTTTGCAGACAATGTGAACTTCAAACCAAAAATGATCAAAAGAGATAAAGAAGGTCACTACATACCTGTTAGGGGAAAACGTCAAGAGGAAGAGATTACAATCATAAACATATATGCACCAAATATGGGAGCACACAACTATGTAAGCCAAATCCTAAAAGATATGAAAAAGCAAATAAACAATAATACAGTTATGTTGGGGGACCTTAACACCCCACTGTCAAAAGCGACAGATGAACCAAACAAAAAATCAGCAAAGAAGTAACAGAACTGAATCAAAGTTGTGAACAAATGGACCTAGTAGATGTGTACTGAGTGCTCCACCCATCAACATCAGAATACACATTCTTCTCAGCTGCACATGGGTCATTCTCTAAAAGAGATCACATGCTGATCCACAGAACATGCTTAAGTAAATGCAAAGGAACTGAAGTATTTCCATGCATATTATCAGACCGTAGCACACTAAAATTGGAAATTAATGGCAAAAATCCCCTCAAGAACCCCATAAACACAAGGAAATTAAATAATACTCTTTGAAACAAGCAATGGGTCACAGAAGAAATTAAACAATATCTATAATTGAATGAAAATTCAAATACAAATTACCAGAACCTGTGGACACAATGAAAGCAGTTCTCAGAGGGAAATTTATAACACTAAACTCCCACATCAGAAAAATGGAAAGAACATGCATAAACAATATAATCATGCATCTCAGACTTCTAGAAAAAAAAGAGCAAGTCAAGTTCAAAGCCCAAACAAAGGAGGAAATTATCAAGATCAGAGCAGAAACTAATGCAATTGAAACTAAGAAAGCAATACAAAGGATTAATTAATCGAAGAGTTGGTTCTTTGAAAGAATAAATAAAACTGATAAACCCCTAGCCAACCTTATCAAAAACAGGCAAGAAAAACCTCAGATTCATGCAATAAGAAATGAAAAGGGTAAAATCACTACAGACCCTGTGGAAATAGAGATCATCAACACCTACTTCAAAAACATTTATTTCCTTAAGTTCTATAACACAGAAGAAATGAACAGATTCTTAGAAACGTATGCATTACCAAAGCTGAATCAAGAAGATGTAAAAGAGCTGAATAACTCAATTTCAGTTAATGAAATTGAAATGTAATTAGAACCTAACAAACAAAGAAAAGCCCAGGTCCCGATGGATTCACTGCTGAATTGTACAAGAAATTTAGGGAAGACTTAATGCCAACACTCCTCAAACTCTTCAATGAAATCGAAAGGGAAGCAAGTCTCCCTAACTCATTCCTGGAAACAAGTATTACCCTAATACCAAAACCAGAGAAAGACCCAACCAAAAAACAAAATTACAGGCCAATCTCCCTAATGAACAGAAATGCAAAAATCCTCAATAAAATACTGTCAAATAGAATACAGCAAGTCATCAGGAAAATTATACAACATGATCGAGTGGGATTTATCATAGAGATGCAGGGATGATTCAACATATGCAAATCAATAAATGTAATACACCATATCAAGTGGGCCAAGGACAAGAATCACATGATCATCTTAATAGATGCAAAACAAGCTTTCAACAAAATCCAACACTCATTCATGATAAAAACCTGACAGAAAATCAGAATAGGTGGTCTCTACCTCAACCTGGTAAAAGCCATATATCATAAATCAACAGTCAACATCTTACTAGATGGGCAAAAACTGAAAACTTTCAATCTAAATTCAGAAACAAGACAAGGCTGTCCATTATCACCACTCCTATTCAATATAGATTTGGAAACATTAGCCAGAGCAATTAGACAAGAGAAAGAAATAAAGGGAATACGAATAGGAAAGGAAGCAGGTAAATTATCACTATATGCAGATGATATGATACTCTACATTGAAGACCCCCAAAACTCCATTGAAAGATTTCTAGATGTAATAACCAAATTCAGTAATGTTGCTCGATAGAAGGTCAAAACTCAAAAATCAATAGAATTCCTCTACAGATGCAACAAACTCACTCAGAGAGAAATAAGTGAAACCACACCCTTCACTATAGCATCCAAAAAAAATCAATCTAACAAAGGAAGGAATCAATCTAACAAAGGAAGTAAAAAATCTATACAGTGAAAATTACATTACTCTGAAAAAGGAAATCGAAGAGGATTTCAGAAAATGCAAAGATATTCCCTGTTCATGGATAGGAAGAACAAACATCGTGAAAATGGCCATTCTCCCAAAATTGTTATACAGATTTAATGCAATCCCAATCAAAATACCACTTGCATCCTTCAAAGAGCTAGAGAAATCATCCCTGAAATTCATCTGAAACCACAAGAAACCTAGAATAGCAAAGGCAATTCTGGGCAATAATGGTAAGGCAGGAGGCATCAAAATCCCTGATTCAAAACTATATTACAAAGCTACTGTGATAAAAGCAGCATGGTACTGGAATAAGAACAGACCTGAAGATTAATGGAAAAGATTATAAGATACAGCCACAACTACAAACACACTCAACCACCTCATCTTCCACAAAGGCGCCAAACATGTACATTGGAAGAAAGATAGCCTCTTGAACAAGTGTTGCTGGAAAAACTGGCTTTCCATATGCCGCAAGCTACAACTAGATCTGTCTATCACCATGCACTAAAATAAAGTCAAAATGGATCAAGGATCTGAATGCTGAAACAGAGACATTCAATTTGCTGGAAGACAAAATAGGTAATCTTGATGACATAGGAGTAAGCAGAAAGTTCATGAACAAAAATCAAACTTCCCCGGAAATACTTCTCAGAATCAACAACTGGGATCTCATCTTATTAAAATGTTTTTGGATGTCAAAGGAAATATCCAACAGTGTGAAAAGAAAACCCATGAACTGGGAAAATATCTTAGCCAATTTTCCCTCAGACAAAGGACTTTTATCTAAAAAATATAAAGAATCAAAAAAAAAATCAGGCCCCTAAAATTCAAGGAAGTATTCCAAAAACGGGCATCTGAGATGCATACACACTTCTCAGAGAAAGAAATACAAATGGCAAATAAATATATGAAAAAATGTTCAATATCAATGGCCATTTGGGAATTAAATTAAAACAACACTGAGATTCCATTTCACTCCAGAAAGAATGGCCTACATTAGAAAATCAACCAATAGAAATGCTGGCGGGGCTGTGGCGAAAAAGGAACCCTTCTCCACTGTTGGTGGGAGTACAAACTGGTGCAAATACTTTGGAAATCAGTGCAGAGATTCCTCAAGAAGCTAGAATTAGATATCTCATTTGACCCAGCTATCCCTCTTCTGGGTATTTTCCCATAAGAGTTGAAAACATCATACCACAATGATATTCATGCACCCATGTTTATAGCAACCCAATTTGTAATAGTCAAATTTGGAAACAACTCAAGTGCCCATCAGTCATGGAATGGATAAAAAGATGTGGCATTTTTGTACAATGGAGTACTACTCAGGTATCAAGAAAGTTTGCATCGAGACTTTTGTAAGTAAATAGACACGACTTGAGACCATACTCATAAGTGAAATAAATCAACTCACATGTGTAAATACCATATTGTCTCCCTAGTGTAAGAAGCTGAAACCGTATATATGATCCAAAATGTACAATAAATACTGTGTAAGAGTAAGAAACTGCTCAAAGAACAAAAGTAATTGGGTGAAAGGGGAAAGTAGGAAAGAAGGAAGAGAAAAGTAAAAAGACATAAATTTGTATATATGTATACGTAAGAGAGCTAAAATGACTATACTACTAAATGTATTAGTTATAGAAAAAATATCACTTAATACTCATATGATTGGATCAATTTTACGTGTCTGTATCTGTTAATCTAAACAACCCTTTTGAAAGTAACAACATGCAATATTTCAACCATTTTCAAATTCCTATCATTTTGTTTTGTAAACCTATAATGTTACTATTTTGGATTTATTGTTGTTGTTTGTCTCTTTTGCTTTTTTGTTTCTTTTCTGTATCTTTTTTCTCTTAAATAAAAAAAAGAAAAAGATAAAGAAAATCTCTCAAATCTGGAAAGTTTCCATTTTCTGATATCAAAACTTACTACGAGATTGGTAATCAAGACATTGTGGTAGTAGAATGATTATAACAGGAGAATCTATAGAATACTACCGGAAGTCCAGACGTAAACCTGTTATTTTTTGTCAAGTGATTCTTGCTTAAGGTGATAAGACAATTCAATGGTGAAAGAATATAGTCATTCACAGAATAATGCCAGGACAACTGAAAAATGAACTTAACCCTCTACGTCTTACTGTGTGTAAACATTAAAGCAAATTATATTGAAGTCTTAAGAGATAATGTTGTAAAAATCTTAGAAGAAAATTAAGTGTAAGTATTCTTTGTTCTTTGTTTTTTTTCTTTTTGCAGCACCGGGGATTGAACTCACAACCTTGTGCCTGCCTGACAGGCACATAAGCTGTTGAGCCAAACTCCCAGCCCTGGTTTTTTGAGGCAGGGTTGCACTATGTAGCTCAGGTCGGCCTTGTGCTCGCATTGTAGCCCAAACCGGCCTCGAACTCACAAGGCTCCACTTACCTCAGCCTCCAGAGTGCTGGGATTAAAGGCGTGTGCCACCACGCCTGGCTACGTGTAAGTATTCTTGATTTGTGATTAGATGATGGTTTCTTAGATATGACACCTAATGCATAAATAACTGAAAAAAATTAAATTGAACTTGGTCAATATTAAAATTTTATGGATTAAAGGGTACTATAAGTTGGGTGATAGGTTCTTAAAGAATGCTTAAACTTATTTGTAAATCATATATGACACTAATTTTGTGTCAAGAATATGTAAATAATTCTCCCCAACTCCACAATGAGAGATTAAGAACACAACTTATTTATTTTATTTTAAAGTGAAAAAAGATTAAAAATGATGATGCAGAATTTCAAAACAAAATAATAGGAGATTAACAATGGTTAATATAATGCATAGTGTTATCTTTGAAGAAGTTGTCCAGATTGTATGATATAGGCATGAAAAAAACGATCAAACAATCAAACAATGCAAGCACAAACCATTCTTTTTTGATGAACTAACAGAGATTAGTAGCATAGTTATCTATCTCACATGTATGTGTGTGTGTGTGTGTGTAATTTTTCCCTTCTTATTTTCTCCTTTTCCCTATACTAGTTGTTCTTTCTTTTTGAGCAATTCATTTCCCTTTCCCATTCACAATACCTGTTGCACATTTAGGATCTTTTATACTCTTTCAGTTTTTCACACTAGGAATACAATACAATATTTACACATGTAAGTCTGGTTTATTTCACTTATTACTATGGTCTTAAGTTGCATCCATTTACCTATAAAAGCCTCAAGGTTATCCTTTTTCATAGCTGACTAGTACTCCATTGTAAAAAATACCACATCGTTTTTATCCATTCCACATTTGATGGGCATTTGAGTTGTTTCCAAGATCTAGCTATTACAAGTTGTGTTGCTATAAACATGGGTGCATATATATTGCTGTGGTGTGATGTTTTCAATTTTTCTAGGAAAATACCGAAAATGGATATAGTTGGGTAGAATGGGACCTCCAATTCTAGTTTTTTGGAGAATCTTCACACATACTTCCACAGTGGCTGACCATTTTACACTCCCACCAATAGTGGAGAAGGGTTCCTTTTTCCCTACAACCATGACAGCATCTGCTATTGTTGATTTCTTGATGATAGCCATTGTTTCTGGAGTGGGATGGAATCTCAGTGCTGTTTAAATTTGCATTTCTTGAATTACCAGTGATGTCAAACATTTTTTCATATTTTTATTTTCCATTTATAATTCTTCATCTGATAAGTGAGTATTCATCTCAGATGCCCATATTTGGATTGGGTCTTTGAATTTGGAGGGCCTGATATTTTTCAGTTCCTTATATGTTTTGGATATAAATCCTTTGTCTGAGGGAGAGTAGGCTAAGTTTTTTTCCCATTCTGTGGGTTTTCTTTTCACTCTGCTGGTGATTTCTTTTGACGTGTAAAAACTCTTTAATAAGGTGAGATCCCAGTTGTACTTCTCTGAAGTTTGCATTTTGTTCATGAACTCTTTGCCTACCCCTATGTCTTCAAGATTTCTACCTACCTTGTCTTTCAGTGCATTTTGGGTTTCTGTTTTAATATTTGGATGTTTTGGTCCATTTTCACTTTAGTGCATCATGACAGATGTGATTGTAGTTTTAGTTTTTGGAATTTGGAAAGCAAACGTTTCCAGCACCATTTGTTAAAGAGGCTGTCTTTCTTCCAGTGAACATGTTTGGACTTTGTCAAAGATAAGCTGGCTGAGTGTCTTTGTGATTGGGTCTGCATCTTCTGTTCTGTTCCACTGATCCTCAGGTCTGTTTCTTTTTTTCTTTCCAGTACCGTGCTGATTTTATTACAGTAAATGTGTAGTATAATTTCAAGTCTGGGATTATTATGCCTGTTGCCTTTCCTTTGTTGCCCAGGGTTGCTTTGCTATTCTAGGTTTGTTCTGTTTCCAAATGAATTTTAGGAAGATTTTTTCTAGATCTGTGAAATATGCTACTGATATTTTGATTGGGACTGCATTAAATCTGTATAACAGTTTTGGGGGTATGACCATTATCACAATGTTTATTCTTCCTGTCCATGAGCAAGAGATATCTTTCCATTTTCTGATATCCTCTCCAGTCTCTTTTTTCAGAGTACTGTAATATTGTTTATACATCTTTTGCATAGTTTCTTAGATTTATTCCTAGGTATTTAGTTGTTTTGGTTGCTATTGTGAAAGGTGTTGTTTCCCTAATTTTTCTGTCTGTGAGTTTATTTGTGTACAAGAATGCTATTGATTTTTGGGTATTGACTTTGTAATCAGCTACACTGCTGAATTTGCTTATTGACTCTAGTAGCCTTTTGGTGGAATTTTTGGGGTCATCTATGTAGAGTATCATGTCATCAGCAAGTAATGATAATTTAATTCCTTCCTTTCCTATTCTTATTCCTTTTCTCTGTCTTGTTTAATTGCTCTGGCTAATGTTTCCAGAACTATATTGAGTAGGAGTGGTGTTAGTGGACCTCCTTGTCTTGTTTCAATTTTAGAGTGAGAGCTTTCAGTTTTTATCCATTTAGTATGAAGTTGGCTGTTGGTTTGTCATAGATGGCTTTTATCAAATAGAGATCCTGATTTTCTATAGCATTTTTATCATGAATGAATACTGAACTTTATCAAAAGATTTTTTTTTGTATCTATTGAGATGACATTGTGATTTTTGTCTTTGGCTCTGCTAATATGGTGTA
>RJWM01035504.1:0-18882 GCA_004363535.1 Dasyprocta punctata
AGCTTTATCTTTGCTTCTCCCTCATCATAAAAGTTTCTCAAAATTCATCTATGTATCTGTCTTTGTGTTTGTATCCCTGTATTGCACTGCTCACTGCCCTTAGCCCATTCTAACAGCCACAACCTCAGAGGGAAATTTCAGTGTCTCTATATCCCCACTGACATTTACCAGACTCTTCTGTGTCATCTGTTGTGGTACAGGGCTGAAGAAGTAATGTGACAATAGAGATTGAATCAGTGAAAATATTCATAAGAAGAATAAACGAAATTATATCCTAGGCATGTTTGTCACTACTTTGAAATTGAATCGCAGCCATGAAACTACGTGAGATAAAAATGAGACGTTTGAGCTTAATTAGTTGAGTAAAATGGTAAGTGGTTCTACCCCGTGTGTCAAGCAGGAGTGTGTTTGTGTGTGTGGGTGTATGTGTTGTTGTTGTTTTCTGAATGCACAATATGCATTGAAGGGTATCCAATAACAGCTATCACTTTCTTTTCTGTTAGAATTTTCTTTGGTTTTGTTCAATTACTTTAACTGAACAGAAAAATGGTACATCCTAACAACTCTTGTGTATTATCAAGAAAGAAAAAAAAAACATTTTCATGTTTTCAAGTAAGCTTAATTTCCCTCTATTCATAAATGGGGAAGGATTATGTTATATTGATTATTCTCCAGTAGAATTGCAATTTAATGTGTTGTTTGTTTATATGCCCTACAAACATTCTTCCTGAAGCACAACTCTGTTATTATTTAGATTAACTTTAACCCTAGATACCACTACTATTTTTTTGAACATATTTTTCTGTTACTTATTTGTTTTTCTATTCAGACCTGATAAACTTAAAGTAACATAATGGGAAACCATACAGAAGTGACAATGTTCATCTTGGCAGGCTTGACTGATGACCCGGAATTGAAAGTTGTGTTATTTATCTTCTTGCTTCTTACCTATTTGCTCAGCATCACAGGCAATCTGACAATCATCACACTCACCCTGGTGGATATTCATCTGAAGACTCCCATGTATTTTTTCCTTCGGAATTTTTCTTTCTTAGAAATTTCCTATACTACTACATGTATTCCTAAGTTGCTAGTTACTATGGCAACTGGGGACAAAACGATTTCCTACAATGGTTGTGTTACTCAAGTGTTTTTTGCTATCCTGCTTGGAGCATCAGAGTTTTACTTGCTGGCAGCTATGTCCTATGACCGCTATGTGGCCATCTGTAAGCCCCTGCATTACACAACCATCATGAACAGCAAAATATGTATACGTCTTGTCCTCAGTTGTTGGCTTTCTGGCTTTTTTGTCATCTTTCCACCATTGCTCTTAGGCCTGAATCTTGAATTCTGTGCCTCCAACATTGTGGATCATTTCTACTGTACCACCACCCCTCTCCTGCAGATCTCCTGCACAGACACTCACCTGCTAGAGACGATGGGGTTCGTCTCAGCTTTGGTGACACTCTTGGTCACACTGGTAATGGTGATAACATCCTACATACTTATTGCCCTAACAATTTTAAAAATCCCTTCAACCAGTCAGAGGAAAAAGGCATTTTCCACATGTTCTTCTCACATGATTGTCATATCCCTTTCCTATGGCAGCTGCATCTTCATGTATGTGAAACCATCAGTCAAACAAAGAATATCTTTTTCCAAGGGAATTTCAGTTCTCAATACCTCAGTGGCTCCACTTTTGAACCCTTTCATCTACACCTTGCGAAATCAACAAGCGAAAAAAGCCTTTGTGGATTTGGTTCATAGGGTTGTCGGTTTGTCAACCAAATGAATATTCTAGTTCATTACATAAAGGAAATGAATGAAGAAGACTATAATGTTAACAGTTTTCATGACATACTTTCCTCCACTTCTTTTTTCTTCTAGTGCTTTGATAGTTTGATATTCATCTTTAAATGCTTTAAAACTATTTTTTCACAAGAATATTTATTCCAGTAAAGGTAAATTTTTAATTCTTTATTAAATGTTTTTTTTTTCCAGTTATCATCTTGTTTTTCCTGTAGCCATCTTAAAATCTTTAGGCTAAGTTTTCAGTATGTGATCTTTGCCATTTATAAATTCCAGTTAGTCAGGATTTTAAAATGATTTTATATGAAATCATATTCTTTTTGTATCACAGAAAGTTATTATATTGCCCTCTATTTTTGGTACATTGTAAACTTAAAGCTAATATATATTTATATTTTGATTACATTGCCCATTTCAGTGGTGGTGAACTTATAGCACGTGTGCCCCAGCAGTCTCACTGTATCACTGAAATCTCTAAATATTTCACCATTGTTGGTTTATTATTTGTATATATTGTATTTAGAGAAATGAAAATAAAATATGACAATGTTTAATCATCATTTTTGCTGTTCACATTAGAAGAAGTATGTTAATAATATATGACTGTTGATTTTAAACTGGATTTTATGAAAATAGTTTATTTCTATGTGACAGAAATACATTACAAATAATCATGGTTGAAAGAAAATGTGTTAATCTTTTTGGCTTACTTTGAAAATTAATAATGAAGTGAAATACTTAATTGACATTTTCAAATTTCTAAAGTACCCTTAGATAACTTAGGATACTCCTGAAAATAATTGGAAATAATTTGTAAATGATTATTAGAAATAAAACACTGCTAAGTCATTGTATTTGTTCTTTTCAAATATCATTTATCTGTTATACATATGAGATCTCCATGTATATCTTAAATATAAATATATGTGTATATATAGACATGTATAAACATACATTTATAGACATATCTCCTAGTGAAACAAGGAAAGTGGATAAACCCCTTTATTTTCTTCAGAAGATTCTCCAGATGTAGATCAGTATTAATTTTTCTGTGCACTGAGAATAGCATAAAAAATTAAATACAATAAAATATTTTGCCAATTGCATATCCTATTTCATGAAGGTTTTACAATAAGTGTGCATAAGATCACGTTATTATTTTTCCATTATTTTGGATCTGCAATCCAAAACTGGAAGAAAATATCTTTAAAAACTTGGTACTTGTTAGG
Source organism: Dasyprocta punctata (assembly GCA_004363535.1). Taxonomy (NCBI): domain Eukaryota; kingdom Metazoa; phylum Chordata; class Mammalia; order Rodentia; family Dasyproctidae; genus Dasyprocta; species Dasyprocta punctata. The sequence goes on from RJWM01035504.1 coordinate 3,039, forward strand.
ACGGAATAAAAGAAACCCAAAAGATGTAAGTCCCTATCATACATAGGAGAAATTTACATATTTCTGTAAATTTGAATTGTGTTAAAATATGATTTGAAGTAAAAGAGTTATTTAAATAATTGATTATATCCTTTCTTGTCATTCATATATATATGTGTGTGTATATATGTATATATATATGCTTGCATTTTGATAAAATACATGTAATAATCCTAAAGCATTCTCTAAATTTCAGAAATGCTACCAGTGTCAAAAATGAAAACAATGTAATAAAAGTAAAGGCTACCTAGAGACTGACTAGTTTTGATTCTGTCAGATGTGAGAATCAGTTTGGTTAAAACATACTGACCATGTTAAATCTCCTCTTTTAACTCTATTGGGATTATTCTAAAAAAGTTTACCTGTTCTATGTTTGCCCTGTGCTCACCAAGAACCCAGTTCAAGTAGTAGTTTTTAAGAATATTGTGTGCCATTTCAAAGCAGTTAGTTCTGTGGTGCTTCTTTATTCAAGCAGTGAATAAGTTTTTAGTAACTGAGTGGCATCTATTCCACACAGGTGATTCTGACTTTCATGTTGATTTACCAATCACACTAATATTTAATCAGTCCTTGAAAATAAATTCTAAAAGATGCACACCTCCCACTTTGATTACGTTTACAGAAGTGGTTTGTTGATTCATTAAATTGATTTTCTTGAATTGAAATAAAATATGTAGGATTGAAAACACATCATTATTGAAAACAACAATATTAGATGTTCATATTTTGCCTCAAGATACAAATGTGAAGTTTTGGTCAGTAAGTAGTAACACAAATTCTTTCTCCTCTTGTGCCACGGTCCAGCCGGGCTAGGTCCACAGAGTCCGGCGCATGGAGAACAGACACACAAACAGCTCAGAGACTGTGTGAATCTGCTGCGTTTATTGTAAGCTCAAACAAGGTGTTATATATCCCCTTTTTGGCCAGGGTCGGAAGTTTAGATAAGAAAAAAAGAAAAGCAACGAATGTCTCTACAATAACATGGTTTCTATAGTCATATGATTAGTTAGCATAGTCATAAAATTTATACCTAGTTAAAAGCCTAGAAGTATGTTAGTACTATTAACAAGTACTCTTTAATGGTGTCCTTATCTAAAAGCCTATAAAACATAAGAGTATACCTAGCCCTAAATTAACTCCCTTATCTCCCCATTATGTTCCTGCAGTTGCAAGAATGTGTTATCCATCTCATCTCTATAGCAATACATTAGCATCTCTGTAGGGAGGCTCCCAGACAGCCCCAGCCAACTGATCGTTATCATTATCTTTAAGGGCTCCCAAACTTTTGGTCTGATCTTAATCTCGTTAGTCCTATTCAAATGTCAGATCAATATACCATCAATTGTAAGAAAAAACATTTCATTGATTATCCCTTTGTTCTTAGGGAGTTTCTATAGTTTGTTTACTAATTTGGTGCACAGGAAAGAAAATAGAAGAAATCCTCCAAATTGGATCAGAGCACAAGTTAACATTATAGTTCCCCAGAAATGTTAACCCATTCCCACAAAGCCAATTTTTATGTTGTGGCCTTTTCTTAGGAAATGTCCTCCTTCCATGTTTGGACTTTGTCAGCAGAACATGGCTAGAAAAGGATGCGGCACTCTTGGTAAAAATTTATATTTTAAAATTACTTAATGGAAATATAACTTCAAAATTTTTGTTAAGTCAAGAGTGAGGTTGAATCACGTTAGCACTAGCCTCTAATTAGACTCTTTAAAAGGTATAGGTTATGTTTAAATAAAAGAAGTTCTTGGCAGAAAGCTAAAGTCTTTCTGTGAATTATTTAAAAAATAATTTCCTATATTTTAAAATATATTTCCTGTCCTAACTGGTCTCTTTCTCAAATATACCAAATTCTTTGTATTCATATTTTGGAATATCTGAATATTTCTTTGTTTTCTAAAGTTGGTCATGATTTGAAAACTTTAGTTACAAATGTCCTCTTCTCTTTATTTACTGAGATTCTTTTCAAATACTTCAATCACAATACTAATTACTATAAGCTGAGTTGGATTTTCTACTGTGAGTAAATTATTTGAAAATATGTTGGCTTTTGTGCCAGTGATGTTAATCTCATAAAATTAAGTCGGAACCATGTTGTGTACTCTCAGTTTTTTCAAGGAGTTTACGAAGAATTGGTATTAGTTGTTTTTTCAATATTTGTAGACTTCAGCTGCAAAGCCATCTTCTCTCTTGTTTTTCAGTTGAGGGCTTTCAATTACTTCAGGTACTTCATTAATAATTATTGTATTCAGTCTTTCTGATTTTTCTTGATTTAGTCTTGATGGGTTATATGTTTCTAGGAATTCATGCATTTCTTCTTGTTCAATTTTCTTGAAATGAAATTTTATATCTGAAGATTTACACTTATTCATCACGATACCTGATTATATTTGAGTTTTACCTTCTTATTTGTAAATAGATTAGATGTGGTTTTGTTGATTACATATTTTCAAAAAATCAACACTTGGTTTTGTCAATATTTTATACACTTTTTAAAATAGAAAGGAAGGAATAAATCATTCTATCTCTTTAAATGGAGTTTTTCATAAAGATATGAAAGTTCTAACTTATTAAAAATTTTAAATATAAAGTTTTCCAAAGTAAAGTTATTTGATATTACATTGTATGTGGAAAAATAATTACACAACATGGACATAAGAAAACACTTAATGTTACAAGGGGAATCTACAAACAAGCATTGAAACTCACAATGAAATATCTGTGAAGAAAATACCAGGGTACAGTTGCATTAGTGGCCTTATAGAGCCAAATGGTAAAATTTTCAGTTATATACCCAATGATATGTGGAATTATGCATATGATAATAATGGCAAATAATAGGGATAAAAATGGACTTTAAAATAATTATCACTTAGAAATCAGTAAACAGTTCAGAACAAATATTCAGTTGAAGGGTATTTCTTACACCATACATAAAAAAACCGCCTTAATGGCTTAAGAATCTAAAGGTAAAATGAAAATGAACAATATTAAAAGAAAATTTGGGCAAACATATTTTTAACTTGGATATAAAGAAAGGTTTCTAAATTTTGCCAAAAATCCAGGCAGAGGAAAAACAAAAATAAAAGAAACAAAAGAAAACAAAAAGGATCAACAATTTTGTGCACAAAAAACTCAGAAAGTGCAGAAAAAAGTTCATTAATGAGCTCATAAATCACTGTCAAACTAAGAGAAAATATATATTTGCACCATTTAGAACTGTTGAGAAAATGATATTACTGGCATATGATGAACATTTCAAATGTATGTATAAATAGGAAAAAAATTCTAAGAATTGAATCAGCGACTGGTGCAGACAAATCATAAATTTGTAAATATATGTTGTCAGCTTTTCAGTTCATGATATGATAATTCAGCAACACATATACAGAAATAAAAACAAAACCAATTCACAGTTATTAGAGCTTACACACGAGTTAGCCAACATTTTTTTAACTACAAAACCCTCTCTTGTTTTAGAGGTTGTTAAGAAACAGGAAAGCTACTACGCTTTTGTTTAGAATTGATAGAATACACATACAGTATAATTTGGTAATAGTTAACAAAGTGCTTATGGAGTTTATTTCAATTCAGTAATTTCTTTCTTTTTTTTTTTTTTTTTTTTTTTTTTTTTTTTTTTTTTTGTTTTCCAGCACCGGAGATTGAACTCACAACCTCGTGCCTGCTAGACAGGCACTTAAGTCATTGAGCCAAACTCCCGATCCTGGTTTTTTGAGGTAGGGTCGCACTGTGTAGCTCAGGCCGGCCTTGTGCTCGCGTTGTAGCCCAAGCCGGCCTCGAACTCACAACGCTCCTCCTACCTCAGCCTCCCGAGTGCTAGGATTAAAGGCGTGCGCCACTAAGCCCGGCTCAATTCAGTAATTTCAACTTTATTTTTTTTTTATTTTTTATTTATTTATTTATTTTTGGTACCAGGGATTGAACTTACAACCTCACACCTGCCAGGTAGGCACTTAGGCCACTGAGCTAAATCCCCAGCCCTAGGAATTTCAACTTTAGCAATTTATCCTATATGGTACTTTGAACATTATAAAAATTATGTTTTATAAATATATATTATCAAAATACATATGCACAATATTATTCGTTGGTATACTTTTTTAGCTACTTAAACTGGAAATAATGTATTAATCGACATGCAAAAATGATTAAATCCTCCTGCTGGAATTGTTACTATCAGTACTTCCAGCCAGTTTATATGAATCTCTAGTTTGTATTGCATATCATGTACTGAGTAGGTATATGTTGCATAGCCAGTTATAAAATAAATAGTCAACTAAATGGAATAAAGACAAATTACCCAAGGTATTCAGAAAAGTATAGAATACGTGTTTGCCCGAAGAAGGTGCAAAATAGCCAACAAGTACAAGAAAAGAAACCCAACATCACTAATCATTAGGAAAAATGAAATCAAAGCTAAAATGAAATGTCTCATTCTTGTTAGGTTAGCTATTACCCAAGAAATAAAATATAAAAAGTATTTGTAAAGATATGGTGGAATTAGAACCATTGTATACCATTGGTGTGAATGTTAAATGACTCATCACTGTGGAAGTTCTTTTTTAATAAATATAACTACCTTATGAATGAGAAGTTTCATTTTTGGGTTATCTACCCCAAAAATTTGTAACCAGGTTCATATAGAAATATTGCCATGCTTATGTTCAGTATAACATGATTCTTGGTAGTCAAAATATGGAAACAATCTTAATAATCATTAAAGTATGAATGGATAAAGAAAAGGCCATATATACGGAATACTATTCAATCTTAAAAAACAGTAATTTTACAATAATGTACACTGTAAATAAACCTGGATGGTTTTGTATTAAGTTTCATAGCTCAGTAACCAGAAGGACATACACTGAGTAATTTTGCCTGTAGGAAGTACCTGAATAGTCAAACTCATAGCACCTGAAGGGAGACTGACAATTTTCATGAGGTCAGCAGAAAGGAAAAGCAGCTACTATTCAAAGGGCATAAGTTTTCAGTTATTCAAGATGAATAAATTCTAGAGATCTGTTATAGGACAGATGTGCCCATAGCACATAATGTCATACTCCCAAAAACTGGTTAACATGGTTGTATCTCATGTTAAGTGTTCTTACCAAAATAAAAATTTTAATCTAAATATTTAAAATAATACCAGGTTTTAAAAACTATCATAATTGCTAGGATATTAGTAATCTTAATTGCGCTACATGACCTACAGTTTTGTTTTCTTTGACGTATGCTATTCGCAATCACTTCATGGATAGGGTAATACATTCTTGAAAGTTATTGAAGCCTCATGTTTATCAACTATTTACTTTTAAATTAATTAAAACTAATTTCAATTTATTGAATATAAGAAGGCAGAAAATTAGAGACCATTCACAGCATTTCTCTATTATTTTGAATCTCCTTTAAATATCCCTCACTTTATTTTGTAGCAAAGTTCATAATTTTTTAGTGGGTGATAATCATTAAGAACGTTGTTCTCCTGATGACAATTATAGCAAATTTCCTTCTCCATAGAAGAGGTTCATGAAATTTAGAATGTATTTTAGTACCCATAATTCTTGTTTACACCTCTCTTTCTTTCTCTCTCTTTCTGTCTCTTTTTCTCTCTTTCTCACATACGCACACACCACTGTTTGTCTAAATACATGAGAAATTTGTCCTGTTTTCAGTAGAGAATATGGTATAGAAGTTTTAACAAATCAAACCCTAAACTTGTCCATAATGGAAAATTTTGAAAACTTGTATTTTACTGAAAACAGAAGTCACTTTGTTGAAGTATATTATATATATACATATATATATGTGTGTATGTATATATATGCATATATATGTATATTGTTTTAAACTAGTCCAAAACTTTTAAGATGGATAATATATTCAAAACATATATGGATAATACATTCAAAACTTATATACACATCCATATGTTTTTTTAAAACGTATTACCCTTATCAAGGTTTGGGTCAGTTTGAAACAAGGTATGATGGAATTTCAGAAAAAAATCTCCCATACCTAATGTCTATTTCTTTACTGTTTTCTACAGTGTGCATGTTGTGTGTGCATATTGAGAGATTATTGGAAATTAAATATAAAGATATATTTAACACTGCACTTAAAATATATGATTAATGTCTGTGATTCTTTATCAATAGACAAATTATATGAAAATACTATATTATAGTGACCAATGCATTTATTTTAATTTGCCAAAGGAATTTATTTTTCTAATAAAACTTCAAATTCTTGGGATCAATGCTAGGAAATTAGAAAACTATGGAAACACATCTATGTACCTGAATCAGCACAGAATAATTGATAATAATAACCATTCAATTGAAACCAAACTGGGATTCTTGAGAATAATAATCATTCATTTGAAACCAAGCCAGAAAGCTTAAAATAATATTTCAAAAAATTCTTTTCTAAGTGAACATTTAGTACCATGAGTTGCAAAAATTTAACAGAGATCATCCCTAAACAATAAATAAAATTTCCAAAGAAGAAATGCAATTTTAATATATTAATTGATACAAGTATACACATACATGTAAATGTGTAAGACATGCATTTAAGCATATGCATTTAAGTTCACTCATACGGATAGAAAAATGGTAACAAAATCACCAAAAAATGTTACCAGAAGTTATCCCTGAGTGGTGAAATTTGAAGGTTGTTCTATTTTCATATATATTTATTAGAGAAATAAGTAAATTTGATTCTGTTAACTGATATACATTTATGAATCAACTACTCTTATGAGCACTGGGTTAAGGGCAGGGGCATTTGCACAGAACATTTTTTTAAGGTAACATCGTCCATTAGATGGTGCTTAATGTTCAACAGAGCATGGAAGGGAGGGGGAATCTGAAAACAGAGTAGTCATGAATATAACTTTTACTAAATGAGACATTTTTAGCCTTGCAGTGAAACAAGAGTAAACACTCACTACTCCCATTCATAAAAAGTTTGCAGTGTTGCAAATCACACAAAAATATGAAAAAGTTGGAATAATTGCCTCTTGCACCCCCTAATTAGCTCCCTAAGATTTTACAAATAAAACAGTTGGATTGTGATATTTGAAAATGCTTCTGCTTGTTGTATTTTAACTTCAAAAAGTGGAACTTTCCATGAAAATAAATGAGTTAAAACACAACAGATATTGCTTCATATTATAATAATCCCAGTAAGACACTATGAATACCTTACTCAATTATTGGCAAATGTATTTACAGTGATGTAACCCTGCTATTTACATAGGCTTTGACAGTGTACTGGATTCTTGTCTGTAAGTGAAATGTGGGTGTATTAAAAAGAAAGAAAAAATGTGTGCCAAGATTTAGTAACTTGAACTCTATTGTGCATTTTGTTTTTGAGCTCCACCTTGTAGATATTTCACTTAAGCTTCTGGAGCTCTGCTTTCTCACATCCCTACCGTCCTCTCCTCAAAGTGTTCACCAAAATCTTTTAGGTGGTCATTAAGTTTTATTCAATTATATGTCATTTGAAAATCAGTTCTGAGAGCAATTGCAAGATAGTAAAATATATTTCTAAAAAAGTCATAAAATAATACTTTCTGGGTTTCCTAAGTAAAATATATCAATATTTATAAAATGTATTTCCTGTTTCTGGATATAATTCCTACTGTTTCCTTAAGAGTTTTGTTCTGACAAAACTCAAGATGCAGTTTCATTTATAAAATTATGCTGTTTAAGAGCCTGTAAGACGTGTCAAAAAAACGGAGTGTCAGAAACCAATAAAGAGTAAGTTGAATGAAAATATATCAAAAATATGCTTGCAAACTGTTAGCTAATGAGAAGAATGAACAAGGATGTTGAAGACCAAACTGACTTGAATGGTCTCCTGAAATTTCATGTTTTCTCAATAGCCATTCAACATGACCCTAATTTGTGATACTGATGAATTTTATGTGTTTGAGAAAGATACAGTCTTCCTCGCTATGTTCACGAAGGCTTGCTTGACTTGCTGATTTCACAGACTGTAAGTAAAGGGGTTCAGCATGGAGGCTCCTGAGGTGTTTAGCACAGCAACTCCCTTGCTCAAAGTTACTCTTTCTCCTGTGGAAGGTTTAATGTACATAAAAATGCAGCTGCCATAACAGATGGATATGACAATCATTTGGGATGAACACGTAGAGAAGGTCTTTGTCCTCTGAGAAGTAGAAGGAAATTTGAGAATAGTTCTAACAATATATATGTAGGATAGGAATATTAATGCCAAAGTGTACATTAGCGTAAACACAGCACAGGAAAATTCCATTATCTCAAGGAATTTTGCATCTGAACAAGAAAGTTGAAGCAGGGGAAAATAATCACAAGTAAAATGGTCAATAATATTGGATCTACAGTAATCAAGATGTAAGGGCAACATGAGTGCAGGGAAGATAATCAAGAATGAAGCCAACCAGGAAGCAAAGACAAGCATCGTGCAGACTTTTGGATTCATGATGGTCATGTAATGCACAGGCTTGCAGATGGCAATGTAATGATCATAGGACATGGCAGCCAGAAGGTAAAATTCTGTGACTCCCAGAAGAATGAAAAAGAATATTTGAGCTTTACAGTCATTAAAGAAAATGGTTTTATCTCCTGAAACAATGGTGCTCAGAAACTTGGGAATACTGACAGTTGTAAATGAAACTTCTATTAAGGAGAAATTCCTCAGGAAGAAATACATGGGGGTCTGGAGGTGGGAATTCAGCAGGGTAAGGGTGATAATTGTCAGGATCCCAGTGATGCTGAGCGTGTAGGTGATAAAAAAAACACAAAGATGACAATCTGGAGCTTCGGGTCATCAGACAACCCCAAAAGGATAAACTCTGTTATTTCTGAATGGTTTTTCATTCTTTAGTTGCTGATATTATTCTTTTGTGGAATCCACAGGTGATAGAACAGTCTTGTAGTGTAATCCATATACAACAGTGGAGCTTATGTTGTGCTGAAATAGTATAACATGTACACATTCCAGGGAAATTTAAAGTTATGTGATAATGACAATAATCTTTATTTTTTTCTCTTACAGAGAAGAACTCTGTAGTTAAGCCATGTTAAAGAATAGTTTAGTTTCAAAACTCCAAGCCCATACCATCTCACTCCACGTAGAAAATATATTGTTAAAAAGAAAAGGACCAAATTTTGATCAGGATATGGAGAAAAAGTACCTCTTAAACATTACTGGTTATAATGCAAATTTATGTAACCATAGTGAAGAAAAGTATGGAGGTTCACAAGAAAACTAAAAATAAAACTATCACATGATACAGTTATCCTATTCTTTTGTGTATTTCCAAAGGAAAAGAAATCAGCATATGAGAGAAATATCTGTATGCCCACATTTATTATAACACTACTAACTATATCCAAAATGTTAAATCCACTTACGTGTCTATCAAAAGATGAATGGATAAAGAAAGTGTGGCGTATGAAAAATGGAATATTATTCATGAAAATGTTTTTGCAATTTACTACAAAATGGATGGAACTGAAGAACATTATTTTCAGTGATTAAAGCCAGACTCAAAAAGACAAGTTTCTCTTGTTTTCTCTTGTATGTGGCAGCTAAAAAATTAAACTAAAAGTAGAATAGTGATTAATAGGAATGAGGAATGATTGGTGGGAGAAAAGTGGCTAAATATGATCAATGCATACTGTGCAAATATCACACTAAACTGTATTAGCTTGCACAGCATCGATGATAAAAAATAAAAAATACATTGCAATTCCCCACCTTGAAGTGATAGGCAAGAAGTTTGTAAGAAGATATTTTTCTCTCCAAATATTACCTCTTACCTTTAAGATTTCCTCACAGATAGAATCACCTTTGTGTCAGTGCTTCAGTCTCTACACATTAACTCTTTGTGTAAAAGTTTATTTACACTGAAAATTATCAAAAATAGGAAAGGTGTTATTTTAAAAATGATCATTTTGTCCTCAGTCATCTGTAAATTTTTACAAACACGGCACAGCTTTTCCTGCTCCTGTTACTCCCATGTATGAAATCAGATATCCTGAAGACCTTACCATGAGCACCTCACGTGTCAGAAACAGAGGGGAGATAGATATACAAACACAGGAAAGGAAAAATTCTCTGAATAAGACAGATGTAAATCTGAGAGATTAATATCATGAAATTTTGCAAGAAATTCTCATGCAGTAAATCTCATGCTTAAACCCTGCACTTCACATTGGTTTGTGTATCTTTTTCTCCTCTACTTCTGACACAAGAGGTGCTTGTGGTAAGGTCTCCAGGATATCTGATTTCTTACATGGGATTAGTAGTAGGAGGAAAAGCTGTGGTGTTTTAGTTGGAATTATTTTCAAGTTTGAGGTGGACGTGCATACTTTTTGTGATTTAAGGCATTATGTCTCCCTGTGTGTAACACCTGTTACTTTGTATCTCATTTACCCTAGAAACACAGGTGAGAAAATTTTATTCTTATTCCCCAAAGAAGCATTGAAGCTCTCAGAGATCATGTAGCTTCCTTTCATTCATTAGGCTAGTGAATGTCAGTCCTCCTAAAATTACAGTTTTCTGTTAAAGACAGAGCTTCATAAGCTGCAAAACACAGAGACAGAGATAGTACATTCCTCCTTTTAATCATCAGAAAATAAATATATTGATGGAATGAATGAAAAGCTAGTAGTCATTTCATACATTTTCATACATCATGTACGAAAATATTACCCCAATATATCTAATTTAGTAGGATCAGAAGGTGAACCATTAAGTGTTGCATCAATGCAGAAATTCAAGAGTTTTCCACTGTTCTACGTGTCTGACTTACCTCTGCTTATCACATAGTGGCATGAATAACCAGAATCGCTGGGATTGTAAAAGGACAAGTAAATACCATCATTGAACATTGTCTTTCTTCAACTGATCTAGTTTGCTGTTTACTTACAAAGTTTTTGTCTTGATTTTTCAACTTTATTTGGAGTGGTTATATTTCTTTCACTGTAGCGATGAGGAAAAAGACAATTATAAAATAGAAATAGTACCTCAAATTATTTTAAAATTGCTTGGCATCTTTTCTACATACCTTTTATGTAGTGTGAGCATCTGAATATTCTACTGAGTCTATCTGCCAGAAGCTCAAGGGATTAATTCAGTGGATCAAATTTGCAAGAAGAATACAAAACAAAATTGCTACAAAGGAATAAAAAACATAAAACATACTGGTATGGACTGGAAAAAGAAGCATGGAGGACAATGTCCAATGAGACAGAAGAAAATGATAACAAACGACAGTACTTTTTTTACTTGGGAATTATTTTGGGGACAATGATACCAGCCAAATACAGAACCATAATTCCTAATAAAAATCTATTCCAAATATTCCATGACCGTTTTCAAAATGAAAATCTGTTCAATTGTACTAAATTAATTGATTATCTTCATTATTTTTAGTTTACTTTCATTTACGAATTTTTAGTACTGTAATACTGTTCACGTTTTACACTTTTTAACTGAACAATAGCTTAACAACTGCAGTTGATGAGTTTCTTGATTGGGTGGATTGACATTATAATTTACATGCCAAATATAGTATCAGGAGCTAGCACTGTCCCTGACCAAAGCTAATGTGACTGAATGCTTCGGCTATAGTATGGTAGATTGTTGATAAAAATGAGCAAAATAGAAAATGCATCATGAATTATTTTTTGTTTCCTTCTAAAATTAGCATAACATATTAACTACTGTTATTCAATAACCTTAGTGAAGATTTTGTGTTTTCCTGACAATAACAACTCATTTACACGAAATATATAACTACTTAGTTTAGAGTATAACTGTGAAAATCAAAGAAGATACAGCACAGTCTAATCAAAAAATGGCGCAGAATAAGTTCTCTCAATAGCAAATTAATTTTACTTAGGTTATTTCTATCAAATTTCCAGGTTATATAAGAATATTAGAGGCCGCCATAACATTTATATGTATATAATAAGTAGAGATAAAGAGAACATATAAAACCCATTATAACATATTCTTTCAGTATATCTTAATAATATGGAATAGTGTGAATTGGAAAGTATTTCTAAGTAGAGAGGCTGGGGTAATAGTGCAGAGGGACAGCACCTGCCTGGCAAGTATAAGGCCATCAGTTTGATCCCTGGTGCAAAATAAAAAGTACTTCTGTTATGATTTGTACATTGTGTCAACTTGAGAAGTCTACAAGCTTAACTAAGTGACTCAGCAGCTCTACATCCTGAAGTGTAGAGGATAAGCAGTTACCATTCCAGAATATTGTTCCTTGTGTCAATTTGAGAAGATCAGATCTTTAACTAAGTGATTCAGCAGGGGGCCAAGGTCCCTATTTGTAACATCCTCACCCTGTGCAAGAGGAGGCACCCAGATGGTGTAAGTGCTATCCCCATGCCAGGGGTGTAACCCGCACACAGTAAAAGGCAAATGAAGAGGGACTGATCTCTCCTTATTCAGAGGAACCCCAGTCTTTGCCTTCGAAATTGGACATAGTCTCCTGGCTTCTGGCACAGACTGTTAGGCTTCTGCCTGGCACTCTTCAACCTTCATCATACACTCTTCAGTCTTCCATTGTAGATTCTTTAGTGTTCTGTCATAGACCCATTAGCCTCCTGATAGGAACTTGCACAGGACATTGCAGGAAAGGTTCCAGTTCATCAGATAAGTATGAAGAATCAGAAAGGGTGCCATGTGGACATCTTGCAAGAAATGTGTGCTATAGATATTTACTATATCAAATAAAATATTAAAAGGCAAGGAGTTTTAACAGACACAACATAATTTAAATCAACTTATTAAATGGTGCTTACCTCTATAAGTCATTACAGTAAAATATTTTTGTTATTAATATTGATCAAAAGAGTTAGCGATGTTGTACTGATTTTCTATTCATAATTAAAAATGAATGATTACATGAAAACTGTCCAAGCTTCTAAAAAAGCAAACAACGTAGTTGATTGAGTATTTTTGACACTCAGTCTGAGATGGTGTTAAAGAAAGAGACAGAGTAGAAAGGTCTTTAATACAGGTAAGGGAGAGCTGCAAAAGGGTGAAGCAGCTCTCAGCAAGAACAAAGAAGTGGAACTGTTTTTATCAGGTTTGACTGGGGGAGGTGTTTGCGAAGTGGACAAAATGACACATTAACAGCTGATTTAAAGGAGCATCTGCCTGCACAAAACAGGAAACAAAATATTTACCCGGGACTGTGGGGGAGGCTTGGGTGGTTGTGGAGTCTCGGGATTGGAGAGAGCTTGGCACACAAGCAAAAAGGGAGCAGAAGGTTTATCTCTGGAATAGAAGGAGAACATAGAAGTTACTCTTGGAGAGATAAGTTGCTTCTCTGGGTCAGGTACCAAGTTGGGCGAATGTCATGTTACAGAGAGCTAAGCCCCAGGCTAGCAGAATCCGGCAATAGTCACTTTCAGATTCCAAAGAAAGATGAAGTCAGTGGGTTCAGCATGGCAGGTAATTGTGAGATGGCAATCAGAGGAAAGTAGAAAATTTAATTCCTTCATTCCATTACTGATCTTCCTGATTGCATTCATTCTTAATAATAAATTCCACTCATTTTTATCAGACACTGCTTTATGAAGAAAGTTTTTGAAGCCTTGTTTTGCTTGCTGGCTCTTCAAAATGTAAATAATAGGGTTCAACATAGGAGGCAGTGAAGCACTGAGAATAGCTACTCCTTGGGTCAGTGAAGCTGAAGGCCTGACATACTTTAATATACTGTATCTATAGGAGAAGGAAATGACAATCATGTAAGAGAAGAGGCAGAGAAAGCCCTTTTCCTCTGACTGACAGGAGGGATTCCCAGAATGGTGCAATCATGCTTATGTAGGAAAGAGTCACCAATGACAGTGTGAAGAGAAGAGTAACAAAGGCAAAGTAAAAGTCAACTGTCACCAAAAGCCATATATGTGAGCATGAGAGTTGTAATATGGGGAAGCAGTCACAAGAGAAGTGACTGTTGACATTGGAAGTGCAGAAATCTAACGTGAGGATAAGCATGAGTCGTTGAAAAATGGTCAGAAGTCCTGCCAGGCAAGATTTGAGGACCAGAAGCATACAGATTTTCTTATTCATGATGGTGGTATAGTGCCAAGGCTTGAAGATGACCACAAAGCAGTCATAAGATGTAGCCATTAAAAGAAAAACCATCAGATGCACACAAGGAGATGAAGAAACATAATTGAGGTAAATAGTTGTTATAGGAAATGGTCTTGACATTAGTAATTATTGAACACAAAAATCTTGGGATGGAAACACTGGTAATGTAATTTCCAACAAAGAGAAATTTCAGAGGAAGCAGGATATGCGAGTCTTTAACTGTGAATCCAACAAGGTGAGAATGATGATGGTTAAATTTCCAGTGATGCTTAATATGTACGTTATAAATAAAAAGAAAAAAATTACAGCCTGAAGTTTTGGGTTGTCTGATATACCGAAGAGTACAAACTCAGTAATCATTGTGTGGTTTCTCATATTGATTTTCTTTCTTTCAGCAGTATTTATTGCTGAAAAATGAAGCAAAAAGAAGTGTTTAATACGAAAGATTTGAAATTTTAAATAGAGAGGAAATATCTCCAGTGAAATGAAGCAATGGGCCTTTATACCTGTAAGAAATTTTGCAGTTTCAACTCCTGTATATCACAAAAGAAAATCTGATATTCACTAATCATTTTCAAAGTAACTTTATTGGTAATTTTTAACAAAATATCAGTTTATATAATCAAACTTTCAGTATGTGCAATGTACCTTTTTATCATGGTTTTCTAAAATAATATTTAGACTTTTTTTCCAACTTTCAAATTTGTATATTTTAGAAATGAGGTATTTTTTTCTTTTAATTCAATGCCACTTAAAAACTTACATAATTTATTGGTGGAAATTGATGACCAAATTACAATAACAGCTTCATACTAGTGATGATAATTTTTATTCTTATCATATATTGTTCAAGGCATGATCATCGAAGTAAAAATGGTTGAAACCAGAAAAACAGAAATAAAATTGTCTTGGTTGTACATAACAGTAAATTTATTTTAGTGATAAGAAAACACAGGCCAGAGAAATTAATTAAAACTCACAACTGAGTAATGCAGATCTGCAGCACGCTGCTGTAGCTTTATGTCCATTGTTTAACAACTATTTTTATTATACTCAGTTTGTCATTGTGTTTTTAAGTCCTTCTGAGGTCAAGAAGCAAATCACAAGTGACTTTTTTGCTGCCAAAATATACAGTTGTTTCCTTCCTGAAATTAAGTAGTAAGAATAAAGATTTTTTCATAGAATTTACTTTATAGAAGCCATACATTCTAAAGTGTAACCTTTATGGCTTCTATCTGTCCTATTCTCTCCTCATCACAAATAAGCAACATTCTGTAGGTAATGTAAGCATGCAATTTTTATAGGAACAGCCGAATGATTTAGATAGTGATGAGTAATAAATATGATTCTGTGCATTTATTCTTTTATTTTACTTAATATCAATAGTCTGCCTGAAGTGATGAGTGTGAACCCTGGTACCAAAATATATACATATACATATACATATATATATTGGCAGTCCTTTTTGGAGATACACTTATTTTCATGAACATATCTGTAATTGGCATATAAAAAGGTAGAGTTTCTTGGTGTGAATGGAAAATAAGTGAACCATATTAAAATTAATAGTAATAATTTTTATTTTATTTATTTATTTATTTATTTATTTTTAATTTTATTTAAAAGAAAATAGACACAGAAGATAGAAACAAAAAGCATGAAAGAC
>RJWM01035505.1:0-18852 GCA_004363535.1 Dasyprocta punctata
CTCTCACCTGCTAGAATTCCTTTGTACCTCAAGTCCCTGTTTGGGCACCAAAATGCCATGTATAGTGCAGCTTTCAAAATTCCCAGGGTGAAGGATGGCAGAGGATAAAGAAATGAAGACAAGAGTCAGAATACAGAAAGCCGAGGTCAGGGGGCACCCCTTCTCTGGATGGGAGAAAAGGAACTGCTCGACAACTGCAGTGTGTTTATTTATACACTCGCGAGGCCACTGTTAGTTGAAACCCCTCTGCCTAACAACTTGATTACTTAGCTCACCTCAGCACCTCATGTTCTCAGAGCTGGAGCAGCTTGTTTACATGGCTCACCTTGGACACTCTGCATGTGTGATCAATCTCCACCTTCAGCCACTCCCCACAGGGAAAGTGCTGTTGGCATCCAGCCAAGTACACTCATGGTAACACAAACTGAGGAAAGAAATGGCCAAGTCCTAAGAATTCAATCCATATTTCCATTCAGCATAGCTATTTATGGTCATTTGATAATAAGAAAATCAGCATTACAGGAATGAAAGAATCTTCGAGATTGTAATTAAGTTCAGAAGAATTCAAGAGTGAATGAGGGTCCTAAAATATTAAAATGGATAACAGTTTACTTGTGGCAGTCTCAATAAATAGAATTTTTGTACATGTTATTATTGAAGTAATATCTGATAAAAGATCTTCTGGTAGGCTTTTGAAATACAATTTCATATTCTTATACTCTTTTTCCTTATGAGGATCTCTGAGAGATAATTTATTAATTCTCCATTCTATTTTTTAATAAAAATAAAGGAACAAGTAAAGAAAACACAGAAGCATTCTTAATTCAGCCAGAAATGTTCAAAGTAAGTTCATTCCATGTGCTAATTTTATTCTGAAGGAGTTACTGTGAGCTGTCCGCTCAGGTGAAGAATAGCATCATTTCTCTGTGAGGAGCCCTATGGCTCAAGGACATAACACAGGAGGGGCTGTTGATAGAAAGCAGAACCCCCCCACACACACACCTTATCCGGAAACTAGAGTTAATGTTACCTTCCATAGTTTGCTATTTTGTTTTGGATCATAATACTTTTCTTGCTTCTTTTGCTTCTAAAATGCCTTAAGATTAATCAACAACAAATTCAGTTTGAAAACTCAAATGTAGAAAGAGTATTTCAATTAACACCCTCCTCCTTCTTTCATCAATCCCAAGGGAAAAGAAACAAAGGATTGAAAATATAAATATATTTCCTCACTGGCAATATTAGGAAGGAAGGAAGGAAGGAAAGGAGAAAGGAAGGAAGGAAAAAAGGAAGGAAGGAAAGGGAAGGGAAAAAATAATACCTAGTGCATAGGAACATTTAAGATTTTCTCATCTTGATTCTCCTTGACCTTTCTGAAATTAAATCTCTATAGACACATCAGTCTTTCATTTCCACTAACTTTCAGAATTATCTACACTTTATTACATTAAAAAATGTACCAATAAAATGACTCACTTTTCATTATCACCCAACATACACTGCTTACACTCAAACCTCAAGGGGCTGGTGGAACACACTAGGACAATGCCATCTGCTAATACTGACCACTTTATCCCTACAACCAGAAACACATGACCTCTGTTTCCAGTTGTCTATTCTGCAGGCATTTAAGGCCCACTACATATGTCTCCTTCTCTAGTAAGCCTTCCTTCAGGCTCTAAATTAGAATTAATCTCTCCCTCCACATTCAACAAGTAAATGTGTAGTGCCACTAAATGCTGGGCACTGTTTTAGAGGCAGGAGATACAACAAGGAAAAATATGCAGTATACTGCACATCTACTGCAAGAGATAAATATTGATCAAGTAAGCAATGAATAAATGAATGGGCAATTGAGACATAGGCTATAAATGAGTGGCCATAGTGTTATGGGGCTGGGCGTGACTAGTCATGTATTAAGTTAGAAATTGTTAAAAAGTTCAACAACTCATTCAACTTGCAAGTTAACAAAGTAGCCAGTTATTTTGTAAGTACATAATGACACAAGATACAAGATTCCTGAGTCAAAGCCATGGGCAGTTTGTTACTGATACCAAAAATGACTGTCAAAGCAGCATCTTGGATGACCTCTTCGTACCACAATTTTCTCAAGGCAATGGGATGAACAGTAAATACTACCTGTCCATGCAATAAGTTGAACCACAGGGGGCTAAATTATAGGAGCTTGGCCATTATAAGGCTATTCATCTGCTCATCTACCCTCTGGAGAGAACATAAGGTTAATCTAAGCAAATCTCCTTGGGGAAGAAGAGGAAACATGATGATTACTCTGGAATGTGAATGTCTCCAAGGAAGAGACATTATCAAAAGAGGTTTTATGGTCTCATGTTTCTCCAGGGAGGTTTGTCTATAAATCTCTCTAGAGAACTCTATCTCTAGTTTCTAAGGTTATTTGCTATTCCAACAGATCCTTTGCTTGGGAAGCTCAGACCAATGAGTAGTGAAAAACTTCATAGAGAACTATCTCCTCTCATCTTGAAGATCTGATTTTCCATGAAGAAATAAAGGTTGTGCTGAGGTGACTGCTTGGCAAGCACGAGATCATGACTCCAATTCCCAGTACCAAAAAAATATATAATAATAATTTTTTTAAAAAAGTTGTGCTGAGGAAGAGGCAAGAATCAATGGGCTGGTAGGGGGTGAACATCTAGGTGGAGACACTAGCATGCACAGAGCAGGAGCAAGAGAAAGTGTGGTGTTTCTGGGCTAGTGCTGCACAGCCATAGCACACATCACTGGAGGGATCTGGAGAGACAGACAGAGACTAGTGGTGCAAACCTATGGCATACATGCTTGCAGTGGGCTATTCATTATCACTGAAAACTCTAGAGCACCATTTGTGTACTGCGGGGAGAAATAACAAGGCCTTACCATAAAGGAAGCCCTCCCTGTGAACCAGCATCATTCACGGGCTGCCACAGGAGTGGGGACAGCCAGACCCAAGCTTCTCCCCATGAGTCAGTGCCACTCGCAGACTGCAGGGGGAGAAAACAAGGCCTCACCAGGAAGCAAGCTCCCTCCGTGACCCAGCGCCATGCACAGGCTGCCACTAGAGTGGGGACAGCCAGATCCCAGCCCCTTCTGATGCAAGAAGAACCAATCCCCGCTCCACTCTCACCCCTGTAAGTGACTGGCAGATCCAGAGAAACACAGGCTGCGATGATACCTATTGAGGTAAAATGCAAATTGATCCTTGTGGTGTTTTGGTGTTTCACCAACTTTGCAAGTCTAGGGCCAACGATGTGATCATCTGTTCAGAGGACAGCAGTACACAGTGTGGCATCTAGGGGGAATCTCCTTCTGAGGGTGGTGACCATTGTTGATTTCCTATTGTCTTATTTTGAAATCCTACATCATTTTCATTGTTTTGCTGGATTGGGTTTTATTTCTCTTTCGTTTTGTTTGATTTTGTTATATCCAATGCCGCGAGCAGCTATTTCAAAGATAACAAGATATATTATGGCAGCCATTTTGGATTTGCTTGCTGTTATCTTGTTTTGAAGTCTTTTATTGCATTCATTGTTTTGTTTTTATTGCTTCTATTTTATTATGTTCTATTTTATTTTCACTATGTCTGAAGGTATCTGCAGCTATTTTGAAGACAACAAGAGGCATTATGGTAACTATTCTTGATTTTGTAATGTTTTGAATTCCTGTATCACTTACACTGGTTTGTTTTGATTGGTTTTATTCTGTTTTGTTTTCCTTGGTTTTATCCTCTTTAAAATAAAGAAAAAAAAATAAAACCCTGAAGGGTTTGCCGTCACTGGACCAAACCATGTAGGGTCTTGCAGCCCATTTTAAGGATCTGGTCACTTATACCAAGTGCAGTAAAAAGCTAATGATCAGTATAAGCCAAGGAGTTATATGATGTATTTTGATTCCAACAAAGATATTCTCTGTGTTGTCAAAGTTGCATTAACTCTTGTATTCTGGCTTCCCCTGGAGCATGCCATTAGGGTAAATTCTTTGAACTTGTTTCCAACATATCCTGCTCTTCCATTTCTACCACCTAACACAATACAGCCCAGAACCTCAGAATTCATCAATGTAAAGGAGGCAAAATTCCACCACCAATCTCTTAGGGGCTCGTAGGCTTGAGAATTAAATTTACATAAGACAGATCAATAAGAGGAAAGTGTACAAACATATTTGATACAAGTTTCACGTGGCTCAGGAGCCCCAATAAAGAAATGAAAACATGAAGAAGCAGAGTTACTTACCTGCAGAACTGGGCAAAGAGTATGAAATTTTGAGAATGTGACAAAGCAAAGGGGAGTGGGCTAGGGCTGATAATACAGTAGAGAAATAGCTGGGGTTAGCATAACAAGGTTTGCTTTGTACACATTTCCTTCAGCCTAAGCTTTCGATCCTTGGCAATACACACGTTATTTTGTAGAGAGGACATGTTTCACATGTGAAATTCATCTTGCGCTTTAAGAAATAGAAAAGAGGTCAGATTGATCTTGCACCTGCTGTTTTTTAAATGCTTCTAATTCAAAATAGTCAGTATGCCAAAGAGGTATATTTTTACCTCCTTCATCCTACATCATTTATGGCTCACCTACGATGTGGAGAACATCAATTTGAATCTGAAATTATATTCATTGTTGAATCAGTAGTAAGAGAAGCCCCCACCTCCCCATAGATTCCATTTAAATGTGCTGTGATATATGAATGTGGTTAATTTCAATTTAGATCTTTTATTCTGTCAACTTCTCTACTTAGCATACTTCAAGGTGTCCATCACAGAAATGATTTAGACAAAAATGATTTGAATTTGCAAAATGTTCAACTGCTTTTAAAAGTAACCCATGAATCATACTAAATCAAGGTATTTTGGACAAGGAGTGTGGGCTGGTTTTGGTGGTCTTTTGCATAAGAAAAATAATATACAAGGACTGAGGAATTGACCTAAGTGTCCACCAACAGATGAATGAAGAATATGTGATACATACATACAAGAATATTATTCTGCCTTCAAAAGGAAAGAAATTCTATTATTTGAGACTACATGAATGAATCTGAAGGACATTATTTAAAGTGAATAAACCAGGCACCAAAAGGCAAATGGCACATGATTTCATTTGTATTATAGCCTAAAAAAATTTACCTCATAGGAACAGAAAGTAGAATGGTAACTACCAGGGTCTAGGAATGGCAGGGCTGGGGATGGATACAGGAAATGTATTTCAAAAGATACAAACAGTGAAATAAGTTCAAGAGATTCACCATACAATACAATGATGCTAGCTAATGCATTTTATATTTAAAAATCACTAAGAAAGTATATTTTAGGTGCTGTCAACTCAAGAAATGACTAAGTGTAGTAGGCAAGGCACATGCTCATTAGTTCATTTTAGCCATTGCTGAATGTATGTATATTTCACCAACATCATGTTGTATACCATAAATATGTAGAATTTTGTCAAATTAAATATTTTTTTAATTAAGAATTTCAAAACAATGCAAGATTCAGCTCAGAGTCTAGGATTGAGGTAACACTGAAGGCTCTGGAACGCAGTGTGATAGGAGGAAGTGCTGCTAAACTCAAGCCTGGAAGTGCCCCGTGGGTTAGAAGGACGCAGGAGGCAATGGCCTGGTGTAAGGATGCCCTCAGAAGCAGCTGATTGGTTTTATATACAAAATACCGCTAAAAGTGTTACTTTTCAAATTTTCCCCTTCACCACAAATTTAATAACTTTATTTTCACTGCAGCTCCATCAATTTTAGTTTGAATGTGCTGTGATTCACTTCCCCGGAGCGTTTGCATAATATGTGTCCCGCAGGTTTCATTTCTGTAAATCACTGCTTTGTGGGGGAGAAGGGGGGGGTGGATTCCAGGCAACTTCCAGCCTTTGAGTAAGTTTGGAGACCAAAAAGAGATTGGATTTCCTGATTGCTAAGTTATATCTGCTGTTCACTGAGAAATTATTTTCCCTATAACACTCCCGTTTGTGTATTCAATAAAGTTACTATCTGTGAAATCAGTTGATTCTCACTGCGCTAAATTATACCAGAATAGACAGAAGATTGACTTCCTGGTATTGACAAGAGAGAACTCTCAATGTCTTTTGACTTATTATCTCTGGCAGTTGGGAACAACTACAATAACATAAAAAATTACAGGCTATGTTTAGAGAGCAAAGGAAATGAATGGAGAGAAGGATTCTCACTATATTTTTGCCTTTTGACGAAGATTTCTATTTCCTGTCAAACATGTCCTCTGAAATGAACTGGAGCTACACAATGTAAATTGATTTATCCACACCTTAAGAAATACCTGAGGTTTTAATTGCTTCTGCAATATTTATGCTTACATAAATAATTCAATGACAAATTAATCCAGCTTTTATAATTACCTCCCACAGAGGCACATGGCTCAGTCCCAAGGACTTAATTGCGGCCTGATGAAGGTATTTAGGTCACTACAACCAATAAGCTGTATAGAAACTTCTAAAGACAGAAGGGAAAGAAATCTATAACCTTCAAGTCTAAGCTCTTAGGAGAAAATATAGTATTTGCAATTAATTCTAAATGCTGTGGGCTTCAGGAAACATTGCTCTGTTAATGACACACTTGCTAAAACTACACTGTTGTCAACATTACCCACCAGCTCATAGCACACCAACTCCTTATCTCTCCCTGAGCAAGCTGCTCTCCACATTCACGGGTAAGGTGGTAATCTCTGTAGGGTTTCGTTCATCCCCTTCCATTGCATGTTGCTGAGGAACAATGCACCCTTCATTTTGCACACTGTCTTTTAACTCCTTCCAAACACAGCTATGTTCCTGGATACAGTTTTCAGAAGCCTGTTCCTGCATCTTAGTGGATTCCCCACCATGCAACATTTTCCTCTTCTTCCAAGAATTCATACTTTAAAAAGATAGGATCCCAGGGCTGGGGATATAACTCAGTGGCACTGCACCTGCCCGACAAGCGCAAGTCTTAAGTTTGCTTCCTGGTACAAAAAAAAAAAAAAAGAGTCTTGGTCACATACACAAAAAGATAAAATTTATACATCCTGTCAATTACTAGTTGGTTGGCGATGGATTTTATAATTATTAAGTGATCCAGTTACATGATCTAACATATTCTACTCCTAATACAACTTGAAACAATTAATGTAATTCAGTTGTATAGATGGGAGTCTGAGGCTTAAAAGGTCGAGTTTTCTCCATGAGAACCAGAAAATTATGTGTAACATCAGATTCATGCACAAGTCTTCTTATCCTTGAATGTTAGCAGGGACATTGGTTCACTATTCTGTGTCCAAATCCTGGAATAGAGTGTGGCTTTCAATAAATGTTTCTCAGGTGAGTGAAGTGTAAGCCCCAGGCTTTTCACTCTGCACCACACTGCTTTCCTAGAACATATAGAACTCTCCTGCTTTATAGACCTCGGTACGTAGTTCAGTGACAGATGCTTGTCTACCATGCACAAGGCTTTGGTTCAATGGCACATATCACAAAAAAAAAAAGACAGAAAAGAAAAGAAAAAGAAAAAGAAAAAAAGAAAACCAGAATCAAATTAGAAGCACTCTACTTCAAATGATGTCCACTGTCTAGAGCCCCTCCTCTTTTCCATATCCTGTCCAGCCCTTCTTTCAGGCGTAGGTGATTATCACTCATACTCCTGAATAGTGCTCGTTTCCCTCCACTGTAACGCCTTCTGAAGCATTTGGTTAGGCACTGCTTCACACTGGCTCCTAGTTGGACCTTTATCTTGTCTCTCAGTTCCTCTCAGTATTCTTTACTTCAGCCAAACCAAGAGTATCCATGTTAATCCATAGGCAGAATCCATTTGTCCTGAAGATTAAATAGTTAAACAGCAAAATTTTGACAAAGCAGCCAACTGGATCCTTTTCACTCTTCCTAGAACCATGCAGAGGGAGAAGAAAAAGTAGGTAGTTGATAGTAAAACAGAGGAAGGAAACATAAACCCACATGAAAGATTCTACTGGGTGTCTAATTTTTTTACCAAGAGCTATGCAAACTGCGGAAGGTCAGAGGAGAATTCATTTTAGACAAGATGTTCTGCACAGAGAATTTGCAGTAAGGAGAGCTGTACCTTCCAGAACTTGTACTGAAATCAGTAATGTTGCCTACCCGATGGCTCCCAAAATATCCAAGTAAGGAGACACTTGTGAGAACTGACACCTGTAAATTATTTTTAAATCCTATATATTTGTATGGGAAGGGGGAGTGTTGTTTAAATAAACAACTCTACTTTTGTCATCATTAAACTCACTCGTGTCTCAGTTTCAATTTTCACTGTAAAGTTCAGAGCTGATTTAGGTTTCGGTTAGCAAGGTAGCCGCTCATGGCTGCACAGTCGCTACATGGATGAGTAGACTGCTAATAAGTTCAGCTCTTCATAAACCTGAGACCAGCCAGGCCTGAATGTAAGAAAACCTGAGCTCAAGATCCTCCGTTTCTAAGATTGTGTTTTTTCTCATGTTCAGACTAAAAGGAGCAAAAAGATTTTTCCCAGGTGCTGTTCCTTACTTCCCAACATTAGATGCTGATTCTTAAAAATTTCTGCAGCTGATATTTTTGGGGTAACTCTTTGCCCACTTGAATGGATGGCATCTTTCTACTTCATCATGTCTTGTAGGTAACCTGCAGACACCCCCATGGTTTAGCTGTGGTTAATACACCTTTTTTATTTCTCGCAGGTATAAGTGAAGGACGAATATTCAAAATCTACTTACTGAATTAAAGCTCGCTCAAGCCTAAGTTTAGAAATGCATATTTACTTTCATATATTAAAAATAACAGTTAAGACATATTTATCAACCTGTGATCTAAAAATGGATTTCACTGGGTCTTCCTTCAAATTACATGACAATCGTCATTGTAAGTACAAATGTTCCTTTTTCTGGAAGAAGTGATATTAACTCTCATTAGCTTGTCAATGGGACACACAATGAAAAACATACAGTTTTACAACTAAAAACTCCTTGAAGTCTGCAGAAAGACGGAGAGATCTGATCTTTTTGTAAGTTAGGCTTCTGGGAGTCAACAACCTCTTTATGTATTTATGTATAACTTTTGTTCTTCCTGTTTGGGAGGACAAAAGGGCATCACTGTAGACCTCAATTTCTTTAAAAGTGCTCTTTACAGAATTTGTTTGTGTCAGAAAATCCACCCTCCTATTCACACTGTGGTGGTCACAGGCCTAGTAAGATGCAACTGCAGGAAAGAAATGGAATCTGTCTAGGAAAAGCATCTAGCAAAATTAGCTTCTGTCCAAAACACAAGAGTGAAGAGTCTCTTTTGTAGAAATGTCATCAATTCTCCCAAGAGCCTCTCTTAGTCAAATCTTTCTCCTTTTAAGGGCCTCTTGTGTGAGTATCACAGCTGATTTTCCATCCTTGAGCATCTGACAAAGTTTGCTCCGTTAGACCAGTTAACAACTGAAGAATGGAAAATCATTGCTTACATGAAATCCTGCCTCCGGTGTAATGTTTGCAGTTTCACATTTCAAATTGCCTGTTTTGGCATTAGAGAGTTGAGATACTGGATACCAGAATTAATCAAGAAAGGATATCTAAGAGCAGAGATTTTAAGTGGTCAGTTAATTAGTGAATACTTTTCTGCTCCTATATTTAACAAGTTTGTAATTGCTGTGACTCAGATAATAAATACTCAAATAATTAGGGTCCCTCTCCATACATCTAAATTGTAACAGCAGTGATCTCTAAATAGTAGCATTATAGGTAATAAAAATGATAACTGACATTAATTGACTGTTTGCTATGCACATTAAGCACTGAGCATGACCTCATTTAATATTCACAGAAATTCCTAAGAGAGCTACTATTATTTTCTCTCTTTTCAAACGAGAAACCTGAGGTTTAGAAAGATTAAAATACTTACCCAAGGTCACATTGGCAAGTGGAATGGTTGGAATTTAACTCAAATTCTCTGACTTCAGAATCCTGACTCTTAACCTCCCCATTTATTCATATTTTCTTTCACACAACAAAATTTATTTGTAGTGTCATACGGAGGAAAAGTAAGCCAGGCATAGTGGCACACGTCTATAATCCCAGCACTCGGGAGGATGAGGCAGGAGGATCACTGCGAGTTCGAGGCCAGCATGGACTACAAAGTGAGTTGAAGTTCAGTCTGGACTACATAGCGAGACCCTTCCTCAAAAAGACCAAATAAATAAATAAATAAATAAGGGAAAAGTAATCTTTTCTTAAAACCACTGAGCACAATTGTCACCCTGTATAACGTTTCAGACACAGAGCCCTATCTGTCTGTGGTCCATTTGATAAGTATGAAGAACTATAAAGTTCATTTCACTGGACTTTGATACAAACTGGTATTTAAATTTCTTTTTTTTAGCCGGGCGTGGTGGCGCACACCTTTAATCCCAGCACTCAGGAGGCTGAGGTAGGCGGAGCATTGTGAGTTCAAGGCCGGCTTGGGCTACAACGTGAGCGCAAGGCTGGCCTGAGCTACATAGTGCGACCCTGCCTCAAAAAGCCAGGGCTGGGAGCTTGGCTCAGTGCCTTAAGCGCCAGCCCTGGCAGGTGCGAGGTTGTGAGTTCAATCCCAGGTGCCCAAAAAGAAAAAAATTTCTTTTTTTTAAGCAAGTATTTTACACAAATGTTTTTATAGGCTAGCCATCCTATGGCTAGAAGCACATGACTTTTGCTGTTTTTAACTTTCTGCCTTTGCTTATAATATCCTCTCACTTTTTATTGCTAAGCATTTCCAAATTGAGTGGGCACATAGAAAAAACTGAACTAGAGAGGAAAGACCAGAAATTGTACTTTATCCAGCAGAGGACAGAAAAAGTTTATTTAGAATTCATGTTTCTTCACTTGTAAAATATCTGCTCATATTCTTTAATCATTTGTTCAGTGGATACTAAAAATTACCTCATAGACTTGCATTCATTTTGCATGTTATATTAATGATCAAGCCTTAGTTACACTTCATATGTACACTTTGTAACTCTTGACTGCCTGCTCCACATGCTGGTCAGTGTCCTCCTGAGCAGGCTGACCCAAGCAGGTTGTTCTCATTGTGATGCTAGAAACCTGGAAGGTTTCTTTCTTAAGGCCTAGCCTGAGACCTAAAACAATTAGTCAAATCAAGTCACAAGGTCAGCCCACTTTCAAGGGGCAGGAAACAACACTGCTAAGTTGTACGATAAAAAAGCAAGGTTTGGGAGGGACTGAGTGGAGGTAAATGATGCAACCTATCACACAAAGCATGTGTATATGTGGAAACGTGTATGTTTGAATTTCAAAGTACACTGTGTTCCTAAATTATATAATAATATGTAGTCCTGACAAAGTTGCTAGAATTTAGTATCACCATTGCTGTCTTTGAAAAAGTTGAGGTTGATGTCAGAGTGTCTGAGTTGGTCAACTTCAAATAGTTTGGAATCAACAAGCAAAACTTGAACCCAAATTTATTTCCAAAGGTTTTTCCTCAGACTACGTTTGGATTATTGAAGTTATTTAGTGTGAGAAGTGTGGCATTGTGGTTTACATCAAGACATTCCTGAAAGCTCTCGTGTGCACAGGCAGAAAGGTGACTACTGAAAATGGGGTTATAGCTGACTTGCTGTCAGAAGGTGGGGTCTGGTTGGAAGAGGCAGATCACTGGGGAGGTGTAACCTACAAGAATGCATCTTCTTTCTAAGTTCCTTCCTTATCTCTCTGCTTTCTGGCAGCCACGGCCCGAGCACTTTCCTCTGCAGGGACCCTCTTCCATGCCATTCTGTCCTGGAATCAACTGACCATGGACTGAAACATAATAAACCTCTCCTTTAATTCATGGGTGTCAGGTGCTATGTCCCAGTGATAAGGAAAGTGAACAAGACAACTGGCTAACTGCTCACTAAAATTCAGTCCCTGTCGTCAATTGTATAGAAGTATAGCTACCCAGGCCCTGTTGGATAGAACTTTCAAAGACTGATTTCCAGCATAACACAAGCAGAAGTGGTGAGTACCAAACCCAAGCCCGGGCTCATTAGAAAAAAAGTCTGCATTTTCTACAGACTGTTTCCCCTTGGGCCAAGAAGGTGAAGACCAGAGTGCCTGAGGAACTTCAGAGACAATGGGTGCTTTTTACATTTGCCACTATGTTAACACTCGAAATGGGCAAATATAACTGAGGAAATTTGGTTTTTAATGTAACTTAACATGTAGTTATTGTATTGAACAATGCAGCTTCATATGGTAGAATCCAAAGATAGAAGTCTCATTCCCTGAATCATTATGTGTGTGGAGGACAGATAACGTTGTCCCACAATATATCCTTCATAAGCTTTGAGGGGAATAGAGAGGGTCAGCTTGATTTTACAATTAACCTACTCTAACATCTCTAATAACATAATTCAAATTCATTTAAATATTTTTTATGGAGTTAACAAAATAGAGTACTTGGGATTGAGACTGAAAACAAATGGTATGAAACTGGGAAATATGAATGTTTTTTAAATTGGAAGAACTACTTATCAGAAACCAACGAGTGGTCTATATTTTGGGAAGTTAAATAAAGCATATCAAAGAAATGGGAATTCTTATTATGGTTACAGTTTGATATTTCCATATTTTCTCCTAAGTTATGAATTAAACTCTCTTTTAAACTACAGAACTAACTTGCCTGACTGGTAAATAATCGTTTGAGGCAATTTGACGTAGAATACTCAAACATAAAGCCACTTTTTAATAAAACCTGTGAATTCTCCCAAAGCAGTTCTATCTTTTTTCAGTATTTATTGTAACAACTCAATACTTCTAATGAGTCTTGAAACCTGGCTTCCCTGGACACTTTCAAGCAAATACAACCCTAGTGCAGCTAGCAGGATTCCACTGCCATTCATCACCAGCTAGACAACCAGCACGACCAGCGCTCTGCCTTTGGATGGGTTTATTCTAAAGGTCAAGAAAAGAAGCTTTTTTTTTTTTTTCCCTAGGAGAATGGTGAAAGAAAGCTTGCAGCGTACTCTCTTAATTGGCTATTAACATTTTAATTCTGAAGGTGGGAGAAAATCTTGGCGTGGTGCTGTCTTGCACACTATCACACGCAGAAATCAGTTGAAAATGAAATTACTTTGACATTGAAACACCAGAACACAGAAATTGCTCTTTAGCTTATGTGTATTAGTAAACAGCTGTAACTACCACCAGAAAAGGTGATAGCTGTTAATGGCAGTGAGTCCTTGTTGATAAGAGACAGATGATTTCATTAAAGGCAAAGCCTTGACACAGAATGAATGAGCCAGGTGTCATTATCTACTCTTAGGAGTCTCCGGACCCCTTTGCTGGTGTCTCTGGAGCCTCCCACTGAGAGTCAGACAGAGCCAGTTTAGACCATGGTTCTTTCTCCTACCCGCTGAGTGAGTGGGAGCAGGTTACTCCCTGAACCTCAGTCTCCTCTTTCCTGTGAGGATTAAACACACTAGTGAGGATGGAGCATATAGTACATAATGAATGCACATTGTTAGGATTCAAGACACGGAGCTGCCGTCTATTTTCAGAGTTCTCCATCCTGCCCTGCCCAACACCTCCACCTATCTGTGCGGTTCTAACTGAGAGTTGGCAACTCTGGTCCCATTTTATCTTTAAAGCCTCAAAGTTCATTCATCTAAAATAGCCGTGGAACAGGACAGAAGCATATTTTAGGAAGCAGATAAAGAAGAAGCTACTCCAACGTGTAACATGCACGAGTTACTCCAGTTACAGAACAGAGGGAAGGGAGATTTGCAGATACTCCAAACCAGTTTAGCCAGATATCCTTTTCTCTTATTACCTTGGCTAAAGATCGTACAACTTTTCTTACTTAGTGAAATCAGTAATACACTACATTCTTTTTTATTTTATGAAACAAAATTATTATGATCACAGAATAGAATGTACTTCTGCCTTTTTCCTGTTTGTTACCTTGGATATACAGTTTCTATGCTTGTCTTATGCTTGATATTTCAATATCAGATGTAGTCGCAACCTGAGGATTTAAAGATTTTCCAGACAATCTAAATCCAATGCCTTGACTAAGATCAGGACTTTGAAATATTAGATATCAAGTGGTCACTGATTAGATACCAAGATACTGCATGGAACCATAGGGGACAAATATACTAAAATGTATGCTCATAACCCTCACCTCTCAATTTCTTTTCAAATCTCTCTCTCTCTCTCTCTCTCTCTCTCTCTCTCTCTCTCTCTCTCTCTCTCTCTCTCTCTCTCTCTCTCTCTCTCTCTCTCTCTCTCTCTCTCTCTCTCTCTCTCTCTCTCTCTCTCTCTCTCTCTCTCTCTCTCTCTCTCTCTCTCTCTCTCTCTCCCTCCCTCTCTCTCTCTCTATGTCTTTTTCTCTCTCTCTCCCTTTCTCTCTCTCCTTACTTACCTTTGGCTATTGTTTATGGTTGTGAAGATCTTTACAGTAAAGAAGCTGCATAAGAAGTTACCATGAAAACAGGGGCCTACTAGACACAATAATTTTGTAAAATATTTCACCTACAAGCTACTTCTTAGCAACACATTACTTCTGTCCATGACACACTGATTCCAGCCAATTTCCTAAGATCCCTCAGTTGATTTCCATGATCACTGCTCTGAAGCCAGGGACTTTATGAAGGACACTGTTCCAAGGGGATGATACACAAAAATGGAAAGATGTTAGCAAATGTGGTCAGCTGCCAGTCAAGTGTTTGTGCTCCTTTTCCACAGCATAGAGTTGTTAATGGAAGCAGCTGCCCAGCCAGGGAACACCTTCCTGCTACCTTTCACATCTGCACAGGGTCATGAGACCCCTCCAAGCAGGGCAATGTCAGCAGAAAGGATTGTGTGCCACTTTCTGACTATGATGACTGAAAGGTGACATGCCTTCTGCACACTTGCTCCTGTGGATGTCAGCACTCACAATGACATTGAAACCTGCATGTTGAATAAAGTGGCAGAACAAAGTGTAGGAAAAGGGTTGTAAGTCCCTGAGTCAGTTCTAAGAGGTAAGGAGTCTGCCTCACTAGGAATCCTCATGTGGAACTGCCCCATGAAGTGAAGAATGAATGAACTAGGCCTATCAAAGGAGGCACTGCTCCCTTAACTAACAGTCTGAAGCCTGAAAATATGCTCAATGTAATCTTATAACTGATATCTGGCTATTGCAGGGTATAAAACTGAAAGAAACAACTTTACTACATTAAAATATATGATAGTTGGTTTCCACATATCCAATAAGAGTGTAAATTGGTAAAACTACTGTAGGAAATTGCTTGGCAAAATCTGCCTGAGTCAAAACTTTGTGTATTCTGTGACTTAACTACATGTACTCTCATCAGAAATGCATTCGTGTTCACCAAATCCTGTGCTACCATGTGCTATAAACATACAATGGAATGTTACTGAACATTAAAAGGAAGAAAATTCTGACATATGCTATAAAATGGGTGAACCTTGAGCACATTAAGCTAAATGAAATAAAGCAATTACAAAAAAAAAATCTATTTTCACTTATATGAGATACATAGAATAGTCAAATTCACAGAGATAGAAAGTAGATGGTTGCCAGGGGCTGAGAAGGGAAATGAGAAATTGTTTTTTAATGAATCTAGAGTTTCAGTTTTGCAAGATGAAAAGAATTCTGGAAATTAGTTATACAACATTGTGAATATACTGTTAAAAGAATAACTTCAGAAGATTAAATTTAACAGAGTTGATTTGAGCAATGAACAATTCATGAATTAAGCTGCACTCAAAACCAGAAGAGGTTTGGAGAGCTCCTTCTGGCAGCATGAACAGTAAGCTTTTACAGGCAGAATATGGAAATCAAATAGAAACATCATCTGACTGGCTACAGCTAGATCTTTGCCTTATTTGGGAATGGTGTGATGAAGTATTTTCCTTAATTGGGTATGTGATAGTCAGTTGGCTGTCTGTGAGTTGCTCAAGTTCACCTGTTTTTGATTGGCTGAAACCTTGCTAATTTTTATATATTGCTAATATATATGATTATACATATTAGGTATATATATTAGATATAAATATTCCTAAATCAGGTTTAAGTTTGTGTATGTACTAGATTAGGTTGCAATTGTCATAGACCAGCTTAATGTGCAGAGACAATCATAGGCCAATGGCTTGCAGATTATGTATTTTTTTAGCACTTAGCCCCATGAAACTGTACACTGAAAGATGACACACTTTTTGTCATGTGTCTTTAACCACAATCTAAATTTTAAAAAATGTGTAGAATTCTTAGAGTACTATAATTCATAATAGCCAGCAACTAGGAACTAATCAACTATCCTTGTGCAGCAAAATAGATAAATTAACTGTGAACTGTTTGCCAGTGGAATTTTGTATGAGAAACGAATGGTCTGTGACATGAATATTATGAATAAATAATATAAACACAATGCTTAGCAGCAGTAATAGACAACAGGATAGATTACATCTATTTTAAATTATTTCATTTATTTCACACACAGAAACAGGCAAAACTTTCCAGTGTTGTTAGAAGTCAGAATTGCCCTCGCCTTTGGAGTAATGCCTGAAACAGCCAGGGTGGGGGTAAAGGCTATTTCTGTGTTGTCACGTTGTTTCGGGTAATAGGTTTTTTTAATAATGTAAATCAGTTGTGTAAACAACGTGTTTCTAAAAATTCCTATGTCCTCTCAAAAGAAAATAAATCACCAGGAAGTAAAGGAAGTAAAAAAAAAAAAAAAAACGTACCCTCCAGCCTGGGGGCCATAGACCTCTACCGAGTCAGGACAATGAATGTAGAATTTGTAATTAAGTGATTAACCAGAATCAGACTACCTTAGAACTGCTTAATATTCAGTAAAATAGCCCACTGTATACAGATTACCTACATCCTCATCAAATTATCATTCATCTAGGAGCACCAACAAGAAATATGTTTAACAATTAAAATTCTATGGTAATTTCACACTCAGCAATGCCTTGTGTTCGTAATTTCAATATTAGATCTGATTGAATATGATTAAATATAGCCTATGCTTTCCAAAACGGGTTACATGATGGATCTCAATGAACTCATTAGCAGCTAATGCTTCGGAGATCTTTCTAAATGCTAATGTTTAGCTGCCTTTGGCTCATTAATTAATTTAAAGATTTGTAATTATCAGAGCTTTTGATTCAAGTACATCTACCATTTTTTATTACTGAGGAATGCTTATTTGTATCTAAGGATTAAAAATTATGTCATTAAAAAGAAATGTAGTATTTATTTGAAAAGGAAAAAAGAAAAATAGGAAGAGGATACTCTGTTAAACACATAAGAAGCTGGAACCTCTACAAACACTTGTCACCAAAATATGAATAATGAATACAAAAGCAGAGATGGGAAAGGAGTCAACTATTTGGAGGTCATGAATAAAATATTAAACTAAACACACTGCACAGGACGAAAAAGAGAGTCTGGTCATATTCAAAATTAAACATCCCCATCCTAAAAATCCAAGCAAAAATCCAAGTTGACGTGATATCATAAATTCTAAGTCATTCTTTGCAGTCATCTCTGAAAGGACCTATGATCATCTGGGTTGTTAGGAAATTAGAATTAGAAACACGATTAGAAACTTTCAGACATTTATTTTGTTTCATAATCAGAGTGACTTGTATCATGTATTCCTCCCCAGTCACCGCCAAGAAAAAAGTCAACACACAAAAATCAGGTGTTTCTGTACACCAATGATAAACTCATCAAGGAAGAAATTAGGGAAACAATACCTTTCACAATAGCATCAGGAAGATTAAACACCTACAAATTAACCTAATGAAGGAAATGAAAGAACTCTACAACACAAATACTGTGCTTTGAAGGAGATCAAAGAGACCATCAGGAAATGGAAATATATCCCCTGTTCCTGGAAAGGCAGACCCAATGCAGTCAAAGCGGCCATAGTTCCAAAACTGATACACAGACTTAATGCAATCCCAGTCAAAATACCAGTAGCATTCCTTATGGCACAAATAATAATAATAATTCGAAAGTTCTCCTCTCTAAAAGAGACCTAGATAGCGAAAGCAATCCTGGGCAACAAAAGTGAGGTAGGAAAAATCACAATTCTGGACTTCAAGTTATACTATAAACCTACAGTGATAAAAGCAGCATAGTAGTAGCCAAAAGCAAAACAACAACAACAACAACAACAAAAAAAGACTTCTGAATCAGTGGAAGAGAGTAGAAGATGTAGAAACAACTCCAAGGAAGTTCAGCTACCTGATTTTTGACAAAGGGACCAGAAACACTGGAAAAAAGATAGAGCCTTTAATAAACAGTGGTGAGAAAACTGGCTGTGCAGAAGATTGAATCTAGACTCACATCTCTCACCATGTACTAAGCTAAAATCAAGATCAGTCACAGATCTAAACGTTTAAGCAGAAACATTTAATCTGCCAGAAAGTAAAATAAGCAAAACTTTTGAAGGCATAGGCATAGACAAGTACCTTCTGAACAAAACCCTAACTGCACAAGAGATAACACCGAGTATCAACAAATGAGATCATATCAAATTCAAAGTCTTCCGCACAGCAAAGGAAACAACAATCAGAGTGAATAGACAATCTTGAGACTAGGAAATAATTTTGCCAGCTATTCTTTGGATAGAGGAATAACACCTAGATGCATAAAGATCTCAAAAAAGTTAGAACCCACCCCCCAAAATGTAAAAGACCTAAAATAAAAAAATGGACAAATGAAATGAAAAGACACTTCTCAGAAGAAAAAGTATAAAATTGGCAATAAATACTTGAAAACCTGTTCAACATCTCTCTGACCATTAGAGAAATACAAATTAAAACAATACTGAGAGTCCATCCTACTCCAGAAAAAA
>RJWM01035506.1:0-19096 GCA_004363535.1 Dasyprocta punctata
AAGATCTGAATATAAAAACAGAGACACTAAATTTACTAGAAGACAGAGTAGGTAAAAATCTCGATGACATAGGAGTAGGCAGAGAGTTCATGAACAAAAATCAGATTGCACGGGAAACACTTCCCAGAATCAACACCTGGGATCTCATCCTACTAAAAAGTTTTTGCATGTCAAAGGAAATCTCCAACAGAGTGAAAAGAAAACGCACAAACTGGGAAAATATCTTAGCCAATTGTCCATCAGACAAAAGACTTCTATCTAAAACATATAAAGAATTAAAAGAAATCAGGCCCCTAAAATTCAAAGACCCAATCCAAAAATGGGCATCTGAGATGAATACACACTTCTCAGAGAAAGAAATACAAATGGTAAATAAATATATGAAAAAGTGTTCAACATCAATGGTCATTCGGGAAATGCAAATTAATACAGCACTGAGATTTCATCTCACTCCAGAAAGAATGGCCAAGATTAAAAAATCAACCAGCAATAAATGCTGGAGGGGCTGTGGGAAAAAAGGAACTCTTCTCCACTGTTGGTGGAAGTGTAGACTGGCGCAGGCATTGTGGAAATCAGTGTGGAGATTCCTCAAGAAGCTAGGATTAGAGATCCCATTCAACCCAGCTATCCCACTTCTGGGCATTTTCCCAGAAGAATTGAAAACATCATAGCACAGTGATATCTGTACACCCATGTTTATAGCAACCCAATTTGTAATAGCCACATCTTGGAAACAACCCGAGTGCCCATCAATCAAAGAATGGATAAAAAAGATGTGGTATTTTTATGAAATGGAGTACTACTCAGCTATTAAGAAAGATTGCATTGAAACTTTTGTAAGTAAATGGTCACGACTTGAGACCATACTCATAAGTGAGATAAATCAAACCCACATGTGTAAATACCGTATTGTCTCCTTAGTGTAAGAAACGGAAAAGTATATATGATCCAAAATCTATAATAAATACTACGTAAGGGTAAAAAACAACTCAAAGAGCAAAAGTAATTGGGAAGGGAAAAGGCGGAAAGAGAAAAGGAAAGAGGAAAAGATATAAACCTGTATATATGTATATGTAAGATAACTAAAATGTACACACTGTTGAATGCATTCGTTATTGAGAAAGAACAATTAATACTCATATGATTAGATCAGTTTTACATGTCTATATCTGTTAATGTAAGTAACCATTTTAAAGATAATGATACGCAATATTGCAAACATTGTCAAGTTTCTATCATCCGGTTTTGTAATCTAGTTTTAGTTTACGGCATATAGAAAGCCAGTTTTTCCAGCACCATTTGTTAAAGAGGCTGTCTTTCTTCCAATGTACATATTTGGCCCCTTTGTCAAAGATGAGGTGGCTAAGTGTGTTTGTAGTTGTGGCTGTATCTTCTAATCGATTCCATTGATCTTCAAGTCTGTTTGATTCCAGTACCAATGTTACTGTTGTGTGTTTACTCTAGTCGTTTGTCTCTTTTGCTTGTTGTCTTTGTTTTATATGTCTTTTTTTCTTTTTTTTCTTCGCTTAAATAAAAAAGACTGTTGATTCAAAGTATACAACTATGAGTAAGATGTAACAAATACCGTAAATAATCTTGAGGTGACCTTTACAAAAATCAAAATTAAGTGGATGCTACCATAAATTTCCTTTATTTCCCCAAATCCTTCATGTCAACATGGCTGTAGTTGGGTCAAATCTCTTAATCTCTTTATTCTGTTCCCATACAGATTTTCTTCCTCTCCTGCGTACAAACCGACCTGAAATCACTTTCACTTTTCCCAAGATGGAGACTTCTTTTACCACGTGTGTGTGTCCGCACACTTGTGTGTGTGTGGGGGGGGTACGGTTCTCCTTGACCCACAGCTGAATCTGGCTTGCCCTAGCCTCCAGGGCCTGGTATTAGCGAAACATAGTTTCCTTTATGTTTGAAAGTTTTCAAAACATGATGTACACTATGGATTTTTTTAATCTCCCAAAGCATAATGAGCTCTCACTAATGAGCTTTAATTAATGAGTCTCTGTACAGCGGAAACTGAAGTCATTTGTTCTGCAATTATTAGCAACCTTTTCCCATGGCTCTGCTTAAAACCTACTACTACTTCACTTCCATACTCAAGGCATTGATTAAAGAACTATGAAGTAGCAAACAGTGTAAAAAAAAATGGAATCTGAAAGACAGGATAGGTGCAGAATGTAAGGAGTAATAAAATATTGAGAGCAAGAGGAAGACTACCACAGAATGCAGGTGAAAGATAACAAGAAGCAAAGCAAGGAGAATGAGGAAGAGAAGGTGAGAACACAGGTGTCAGGTGTGAATTAAGGGAATGGAATGTGTCAGTGAAGATTCTGACGCTCTTGGCACTTAGGTAGAACATTCACCAGAATTTAAGCATTTTCTAATTACTCAATAATATTAGGTGACTACTTAAATGGCATTTTTATAGTTTACATTCGACTTATCTCAAGTTTCTCAATCTAAGACTATCACAAGAAATATAAAGGAAAGTTTTATATTACTACCATCATTTTTCTATGGAAAAATGGAAGTGCCATGTACTTTCAAATATATATTTGTCACAAATATCAAGATCTGATGGAGACTGTCTTAGTTAATAGGAGCAAGAGGCTCTGGTGCCTGATGTGCTTTGTAAACAATAATGTTCTGTTCATTTCTAACATTTTAAAGAAGCACTTTGAAAGTTTTTCAACATAAATAAATGTTAAATATTTGACGAGATGTATTTAAACATTATGCAATGTTTGCATGTATCCAAACACCAACTAGTGTTCCATTAATATGAACAACTTTATGCTCTTATATGCCAGTTAAAGATAAAGTTTATTTAAAAAATGGCTGTTAATTTTTAGAAGAAAAATCTGAAATTGAGGCTGTATAGTTTGGGAATTTGCCACACCCTTTTTCTTCCACTCATTTCACAGTTCATTATCACATCCAAAGGGAGAGAGTGTCAGGAGGGGAGCAAAGTGTGACTCCTACTTATCACACATAGGTGCGGATTCCTGAGTCACCTTTCTAAACAGTACTTTAGGCCACAAAAATGCCTTTCCTCAAAAACCAAAATAAACTAAACTTTCCATGTACCAGTATTGCCCAGATAGGGCAAATTCAGCAATGCTTACTTCCAAGCTGTACCAGTGAAAATCCTTTACAGTTGTTGATCTGCAAAAATGTGAGTTTTCACAGCTTAAAAAAGAACTTGAGTCAGGATAATGAAAAAAGTTATTAGTCTCTATTCACTATATATTAGCTGTGATTTTAGAAAATGCATTACCAATATTTCCCTGAATTATTAAGAACATGTGCATTTAGAACTTGGAGGAATCACCACAGGTATTTATATATCAAATATGAGCAACAATAATTGTTTCTATAAATTCAGCTTCAGCCCACTGTATATGATTTGTTGTTGAAGCAGACTGACAAACCGCATTAACTTTTAATCCATAAAGATATAATATGAAGAGAAATAGGCCTTGGGAATGAGAGTTAGCTGGAGACTTAATCTTTCTGCCCTTGATTAAAACTTTTGAACTATTGATTCTTTCATTATTCTTTATGTGCTTAGACATGAAACAATTCTAATAATAATTACAAGAATTACTCAAGTGTACAATTACTCTTATTGTTATAATTAGATAATTATCAATAATTCACAGGCATTAACTTGCATATATTCGAAATCCAAGTGTTACTATGCATTTGGCAGTGATTTTCACATTTTATGAAAAATGAACCAATTGGTTATTCTATGATTGGGACTGTTAACAATTTAAGGCATGTGCATGTATACAAACTCACAGAAAACATCAGGAAATCTGGTTGAATTCTACTTGCATACCTGAAGGATTAGTAAGTGATGTTACCTATGAAGGAAATTGAGTTTTATCTTTTATTGAAGCCTTAGCAATGAACCAATCAGATGCCTTGGAAACTGACAGTCATAAATTATACATTCTATTTCTGTTAGCTGTGTGGGTAATTTGCGTGACTTCTCTGAAATCTCCACGTTAATCTAGGAATGAAGATACTCGACCTAGAGACTTTAATGAAAACTAAGTGAAACAGTGTGGGATCTCTGCCTTGTTTGTTTGCAGGAAACACAACCTGAATAATAATGTATGTATTTTTGGAACAATTGGCTTCATTTTCAGAATAAGAGCGAATTCTGTAATATTTGTTTTTCTCAATAATTCTTTGATTAAATTCATATTATATTTGAAACAGACTTTCAACTCTTCCAAATTGCATGTAGTTCTGATAATATTCAATGCTGATATTATTGATACAATATATATGACAAAAGGTAAAACTATTTCTAGGAACCTGAAGTTGTTTACATTTTTGGAGTATTGCAAAAAACAACACCAATAAAAATTTTGCCTCCTAAAATATTGTTTGGTCTACTAAAGAGAATATTTGATAAATGCAAATCTCTGCCACATAATAACAAACGTAATTGGTGTACATTTCAGGACCTGTGTCAATAGTTCCTATTATTTCTTTCACTATAAATCAGTTTGAATAAAGAGTGTTGTATAATTCTAATTCTGCTGTTTAAGTATTAAATGGAAAAGTATTAAGTGATAAATATGATCTATATAGCAATCAAATCAAAATTATTTTCAATAATTTTTCTAGGGCAACAACATTTTGCAAATAAATCAATTAATTTAAAACTGTGTGTTACTTTCTGAGCTCCTACTAAAGAAATTAGTATGTGACATATGTGCACATACAATTAATATTTTTAGAAATCAATGCTATTTAATAATTTCAAGACATAATAAAGATCAAAAAGTATAAAGATCAAATAGTTTAAAAATCAGATTCCAGGATTCTAATAGTATTTCAATTAATAGGCTGAGGAAAACATTTATATAAAAGTCAAAGCAATATGTGTAGGTTAAAAATGGTGTGAGAATAACATAACCTGGAAAAACTACAACCCCAACAAATAAAAATAGATTTCTGCACAGCATAGCTCTTTTAAGTTACACTGTTGTGATAAAACAGATTAACTCCAAAAATGAGATTTGTCTGCTAACATTCCCACTGACCACTCTAAGTACTGTACAAAGACTCAGTTTCTCAGAAATTCTAGCAATGGCTTTTTCATAAGTGCCCGCTGAGCTAACTTTGCGGAATGCAA
Organism: Dasyprocta punctata; assembly: GCA_004363535.1. NCBI lineage: Eukaryota > Metazoa > Chordata > Mammalia > Rodentia > Dasyproctidae > Dasyprocta > Dasyprocta punctata. The sequence continues at coordinate 5,174 of RJWM01035506.1, forward strand.
ATCTACCTAGGTAACAAAATGCAGAAGCACTGTGAGCTGGCTTTTGCTCGCACTAATTCCAAATTATGGCACATGAACTCTTGTAGTAGAAAATGCAGAAGTACAGCTTGTAAGCTGGGTTCACACTTGATATTAACCTTTCTGTGCCTCACTGTAGGATATGGGTTTTTGGATTTCAGTATGAATTATGTAGGAAATGAGTTTGGATATGTCATTACTCAATGGCAAAATCAGAACTTGCTCTTTGAAGACAGCAACAAAATAGAGAGCAGCATTTTTCAAACTTCAGCATGCATACAAATTAGCTGGGGATCTTTTTAAAAGGCAGATTTTTATTCATAGTTCTGGAAAAAGGATTGCATGTTTAACAATATCGTAGTTGATTCCTCCGCCATGGTCTGAGGTCTTAGCTTTGGGTTTCAAAAGTAGAAAATGGTACTGTCCAAGGAAATATAATGGGAGCTGTGTGTGCATTTTGAGTTTTCCAGTATCTGTCTTGCATGATATTTATAAAAGACACAATAAATTTTTATAATTTATTTTGTTAAAACATGTAGAGCTAAAATATTACAATTTTAACATGTAATAAACATGTTACTAATAATATAATTCAGATTCTTTGAGAGTTGTATGTTTTTACAGTTATATGTCTTTGGTATAATTTATGTAATGGGACATCCTAATTTGTATAGGTTGTATTTTAAGTGTCCAATATTACATGTGGGTAACAGGTTGGATGCTGTACAGCAGAAGTATAATCTACAGAAGTTACAAAGCAAAATAATAATTGATATTTTAGTGACAAAATAGTGAGCTGTGCTCTTTTATAAATTCCCCTTTCCTCTAATCCATGAGCATTCTGTTTAAATGTAGTCCCATATGCAAAGCATCATTCATTTCTTTTGTTGTACTGGGATTTGAAACCAGGGATTCACACATGCTTGCTAAGCACTCCACCACTGAGCTACATTCCCAGTTCTTTTCTATTCTTTGAGATAGGTTCTCACTATATTTCACAGTCTTGAACTGGTGATCCTTGGCCACAATTTACCACTTCCCCAATAGCTGGAATGACAGGTACACACTGTCACATCCAGCCATAATTCATAATTCATTTTATCTTTGCTAGGGAAATGTTACAAGCCGAGAAGTTTCCAGAAGGTTAGATCAGGTCACCGTAGATTTTGAAACACAGTAATCTGAGAAAAGAAGCAAAGTAGGCACAAGAGTAAAATCGTAATAGGAATTAATTTCTTGACTGACTACTATGTTCTGGATGTTGTGCCAAAGGTAGAACTGTAGCAATAAAAACTACTCTGACCTCTTGTTTCCAGAGCTCTTAAAAAAGAATGAGTAAGAACTGCGAGATGGGGGATTAGGAAATGAACTATGGGAAAAAATTATCCACAAATAACTATTCTAGGACAACAAGGAGCAAATCAGTGAAGAAAATCATCCTGAGCATCTGGCAACAGGAAATGAGGAATGTCAGAGCTTGCTTCCATAATAGTTTTATGCAAATGTCCTCCAAGTGAGCAAAGCAGTATTTTCATAGCAGCGATATTAGAAAAATACAGCTTTAACTAAAAGTAAAGAGAAAATGAGCATCAACTTAGCTACTATAAGTATGTTTTTAAAACGAAATCATCCTATGCTCATAGTACTCATGAGGCCACTAGCATAATCTTACGACATATGTATTTCAAATCATCAGAACTTTTTTAACGGAGGTTTTCTAACTCATAATAGTTGACTATTTCATCACCCTTTCTTCTTTTTGAAAATATCCCTCTCTTGAAGGTCTGTAATGCTTTCATTCTTGCATTTTTATCAGTTTTACACTACTATGCTTTATTCGAATTCATTGTGTGTGAAGATATGGACAGCGACTTCGAAGAAAAGAAGACACATAATGGTAGCCAAAAAAAAAAAAAAAAATTATGTCATGCTCCTTGATTTCCTCCAACACTTTCGGTTATTCCTTCTTTATTTCCTCTTCTGTGTGCTCTTGCCACAGTCAGGTGGACTCTAATTGCAAAGTGTCTATGGATTGGTCCTGCACTTTCCATTCTTTCTTCTATAGACTTCCCTGGGTGAGTTTACTGAGACCCTAAATTCCAGCTGAGAACTGACATTTCCTTTTGACCTAATATTTCAAGCTTTGTATCCCCTGAGAATAATTTTTTTAGTGCTTGAATCTTCCTAATTCTATTCCTTTCCCAGTGTCTTCCATCTCAATAACTGGCATCATTATCTTAGTGCTCTAGAAATGTGGCAATTGTTGCTTTCTGCCTTCCTTTTTCTCTCCAAATCCATCTCATCAACACATTCTACTGACTGCAAATTCAAACATATTACCTTGAATGTGTCCGCTTCTCTTTCACACCTTCGCCAAAGCTCTAGTCCAAAAGATAAATAAACACTTCACCTACAGCATTGCCTTGTGCTTCAGCTCCCCTACAATTGATTCCTTACATTTTAGTCAGAATGTCCTCTGTAAAAGTCTTATTTAATAATATGTTGGTTCAAATTTTATTTGAAATAAAATCCTAAATTTTTACTGAGGTATAAAATGCTTCACAGAGCTGGACCCTTCCTACTTATGTAGTTTTGTCTCCTGCGTTGATTCCATCAGAATATACTAATTATAATTTCTTTTCTATTTCTGAAATTGATTTCTTTTTAAATCTTGCCCCTTGCCCTGTTTGTGCCTATTTTGTAACATGCTCTTTTTGCTTTTCAGTTCTCAAACCAAATGTCATCTTCTTAGGGAATATAACCCCCATCCTTCTAGAGAGATGAGTGTCATAACTGCCGCTCCATGCAACTGTACTTTAGTGTTCTCATGGCACACATTTCAGTATAGTTATTTTGTGTTTTTAGTTTTCTGGCTCTTGCCATGATAGATAACATCTCCAGAGCTTGGTACATGTTTACTGATTGTTGTAAGAATTGCAAAGGGAAAGGATTGAGTTCTGCTCTTACACTGCTATTAACAAATTGCAGCATCATCAGTCACAGATAGTAATCTAAATCTCAGTTTCTTTATGAGTAAAAAAAGGGTGTTAATATGGATTCCCTCTTTTTTTTTTTTTTTTTTTTTTTTTTTTTTTTTTGCGGCACCGGGGATTGAACTCACAACTTTGCGCCTGTCAGACAGGCGCTTAAGTCACTGAGCCAAACTCCTGGTCCTGGTTTTTTGAGGCAGGGTCGCACTGTGTAGCTCAGGCCAGACTTGCGCTCGCATTGTAGCCCACGCTGGTCTCGAACTCACAACGCTCCTCCTACCGAAGCCTCCCGAGTGCTGGGACTAAAGGCATGCACCACCACGCCTGGCTTGGATTCCCTCTCTAATATAAGAATCTATGGTTTCATGAAGTAACAGTATGAATAATGGAAAAATAACTAACAGGGAGACTATTTACTTAGAACTTTCATGCCAACTAACCAATAGACCCATGAAATCACTCAGCAGTACTGAAGCCACGATTCTGGAAAAGTCAGTGATAGATATCATTTCAATTTTCTCTGCAAAACAGCAGAGATAATACCAACTAGCATGTTTTGCACTTTCGTAATTGTGTTTTGCTTTGGTGATACTAAAGTGCCTGTAGTCTCTGAGCACAGGCAAGTCAGGAAATAGGGTCATATTCCAGAAATTTATTTCATTCTTAGTTCAGCACATCTCAGAATTAAAATTAAAGTTAATCATGAAATGTGTGTGCATGTAAAGAAGATTCGACTATACATAAAATACATCAGAACACACACAACATAAAGCTCAATTGTACTGAGGTTTATATATATTTCTCTCTATCACCCACTATCCATGAATTTTAAGAAACAGGCAGCAATGCACAACACATATAGCTAACGTTAACTATGAGAAGATTTAAATTTGTAATGTGTATTTCTTTATTGAAAAATGGTATCTCTTCTTTTTAAATTATGATTTGTACAGTTTTATTTTCATCACATCTATTCTTTATGACCAGAAAGAGATTAGTTATATGTTTACTTTCATTTTTACTTTATCAGGTCATTTGTTTATTATGACTGCAATAAAATTTTCTTGTTGTCCACTAAATGAACAACTTTATATGACTTAGTGGGAGAATCAAATCACAGTAACTGAAAAGAGGATATTTTGTACTTTATTTGTGTAAAGTTTATTCTAATCGGTTAGCATATCAATTGAAAAGTTTGGTTTAAAAATAGAACACTGGGATACAGTTCAATGAATACAGCAGTGACAGAAATATCACATATATATTATCATGCATATATTTACATCTCCTGAGCTTGTAACTAGATAGCTATACCTCAGAAATCACAATGAAAGTACTTTCTGCAACTAGAACATTCCACAATCCTTAGATACTAGCTTCACGTTGTGTTGAAATTATGCAATTTTATTAACAATTATTTGTAACCTAAATGTTTATATTACAGAAGGCTTAATACTCTTGATATGCTGCTGTTCCATTGAGATTCAAGACTGAGAACAAGAAAGTTGTTCCTGATAATGGCCTAATTACTGATTACAAGAAGCATTTAGTTTGTAAGAATATAGAAATTTCTTCAATATAAAAAATGAAAAGTGGATGAGTAAAAGGACTGACTTGCTACCAGTTTGATACAAATAATGATACTAATGTTATGGTCATGTATCATATTTTAAAACATTTAACTGACACATTTTTCATTGACAAGTACTGATACGCACAACTGATACTTATGTAGTCCTTATAGATTATTGCAGTGAATTGCAGCTCTTTTCAAAGTTAATTTTGGTACAAAATATCATGTATTCAGGAACACTAAGGTACTGAAGGTTAGCTGCCAGAAGCATCCTGTTAGAATTAAATTTTCAAAAGGTGTTTAAAAAGAAAAATGGTATTAGAATAAAAATTTTCTCAGGTTACATAGATGTTTTACTCCATTAATTCAACATGTTAGATTACATGCACATTATGAGCCAGTTATGAGTAAATGCATATAAAAAACAAAGTGTGTAGAGTACATATTGTAGTTTCTAGTAATTTAAAAATAAAATTTAATATGTTAAATAGTTACTGAAAAGTATTATTGAATATTCAGTAAATGTAAAGGAGCTACTAAATTTTAAAAATTTATCTTCTAAATTATGTCTACCTTTATATCTCACATTGGTATGGCTATTTCATTTTAGGCTTTTAGTTTTAAGTACCTTAATCTTATACTTGTTCCAGTCAAAATCCAATTCAGTGACACAGGAACTAATTTCTTCCTCTTTAGGAATTCATAAGTAAGTGACGCAGAATATCATTATATTGCTGCTGTGAAACTGGATTCTCTCTAGTGATACTGATTCCTTAGTTTCAGCACTTAGAACAATGAATGTAATGTGTTGTGCATGGTTGCATTTCCATAAATGTCAACTCACAACTTTTTCTCCCCTTTTATGGGAGGGCAGGAGCCAAACTGTGTGTGTATGTATACATAATTTAGAGAGAGAGAGAGAGAGAGAGAGAGAGAGAGAGAGAGAGAGTGTCAGGTGCCTCTGTATCTGAGGCAAGTAAATATGTTTGCAGAGAGAAAAAGAAAACTATTGTCAGTAAGATTCTACTTCTTTTTATGGAGTGATAGCATGATTAAGCTATTCTTGGTTATGAAAATATTTTCTTTGCCAAAAGAACTAACCTGTGTACATAGGCTGTGTTTTTTCCTTAATTTATCTGCATTTCCTGAACTATTTTACTCTTGATTATTAAATTTTCTCTAAATATCTTTCCAAAATCTTATCTTCTTAATCCACGTAACATTAGTAATTTAAATTAATTAACCATGTTTTTATTGTTTCCATGCAACTACCTAATGTAAGTCATTATTTTTTATAATTATTCACTTTTAGGCTTTTCCAAACCAAAATATGCTATAGAAAACTTCTCTGTGGTTAATTAAAGGAGAGAACACTGTAGAAAGGTTTATCCCTGTAACTTGTCATTTCTGTGTTACCTATTTAATTTAACACTGTAACAATATACATGCGGTATTACTATTTTTTATTTACTTGCCACAAGAAAAATGCAGTACATACAGTAATGCTGTATCAATGTCACACACACCATAACATTATGAAGTAAAATTCATTAATAAATGTTTCTCACAAGCAGTGATTCTTTGTCCATTACTTAATTGTAGCCCCAATCCAAACTATAATTTGGAAAATAATTATTTTATTTACCTGTATAAATAGCGCACTAATAGATATTAACACAATCATTTCTAAAACATTGTATATGTTTAAGGCTAATAGCAAAACAATTTTCATTTTTCCATCTTTCATCATGTTATTGTATTTTAAAGATATGCTGGAAGAAATTATGTGTTTATTAACAACACAGATAAAGATTCAACTTGGCCAAATAGTCTCCATTAGATTTGTTTCATTTTCATAGATATCATCTATAAATTATGCATGAAGTAATCAATTGCATTCTATTTAATATATACACAACAAATCAGGTACTTATTAGAAGATGCATATGTCCTTCTATTTTGCTTTCATGATACAAGAGACTGAAGAAGGTCAACCTTTGAATAGAAGCACTTTCTGCTGCTAGTGTGAAATTTTTCCTCTGAAGAGAAGCATAATTTGAGTTAGGTGACCCATAACTGTGGGTTAGAAGAGTCTCATCTGCCACTACATCTCTGCTTTCTGCAGCGTTCTTACTCAAGGTTAACAATATCTCTTCATCTTGCATTTTCTATTTGATTGAGCAATATTGGGACATAGGAAAAGGATTTCAAATTAACTCCAATTCTGCTCAAACACAAAACAATTTGCCTAAAAGCATACGGCAAATTTTGTTTACCTTCCTATCCTCAGGATTTTAGGAATCAGTAAAATCAGGACTTTAAGAAAAATCTGAGAATATATTTTCTATATTAAGATATTTTAAAAATTATTTTATTTTTAAAAAGTGTTCTGTCTTTGAACTTAACTGCACATCATTCATTTTATTTATTTGTTTACTTATTTTTACTGGTGCAATTTAGGCATACACAATAATTGCATTCATCACAGGGAATTTGTACTTGTGCATGATATATATTGATTCCTCTTTTTTCCCATTCCCCTATCCCCAACCCATTTCCCTCCTTATTCACAATGCCTTGTTTCCATTTTATGCTCTTTTGTCGTTTTTTCTCTTCACTTCTTTCCTTTCCCCCTAGTTTCCTTTTCTTTTTGAACAATTTCTTCCTATTTCACAATATCTATTGTACATTTTGGTTCTTATTTATACTTCTAATTTCTCATACTAGAGAGATAATACTATACTTGCACATGTATATGGGAATTTATTTCATTTCTGACTATCATCTCAAGTGTTCATTGACCTAGAAATGCGTCAAGTTTATCCTTTATGGCTGAGTAATAGTCAACTATATTTTTTTAAAAGACACAATTTTTTAATCCATCCATCAGTTGATGGGTATTTGGACTGTTTCCAAGACTTAGTTATTAGAAACTGTGCTGCTATAAACAGGGGTCCCCATATATTGCTGTGGCATGATGCTTTTAATTCTTTCGGGAAGATAGCAAGATGGGGAATAGTTGGGTCAAACTGGGCCTCCAATGCTAGTTTTTTTGAGGAAACTTCACATTGATTTCCACACTGGTTGCACCAGTCTACACTCCCACCAACAGTGAACGAGGGCTCATTTTTCCCCACAGGTCTGCCAGCATTTGAGTTCTTGTGATCATTTCTTCATGAAACACTGGTTATTGAGTCCTCCAGTCTCCCAAGTTTCCTTCAAATGGAAATAGAGTTCTATTGGTGTTAGAAATAGGAGTCTAGCCAGGCGTGGAGGTGCACGCCTTTAATCCCAGCACTCGGGAGGCTGAGGTAGGTGGAGCGTTGTGAGTTCGAGGCCTGCCTGGGCTACAAGGCGAGTGCAAGGCCGGCCTGAGCTACATAGTGCAACTCTGCCTTTGACTCAGTGGCTTAAGCGCCTGTCTGGCAAGGTGTGAGACTGTGAGTTTGATCCCTGGTGCCGCAAAAAAAAAAAAAAAAGAAAAAAAGAAAAAAAAAAGGAATAGTCTTTTTCACTGGAGAAAGTAATCATTAATAATCCACTTTTCTGTGTCAAAACATTATAGAAATTCAAATTACAGAATTAGAATAAGAAAATGTGTGATGTCTACTAGTGCCTACTGTGTGTCTATATGTAACATAGCTTCTCTGTGTCTTACAGTACAGTGGTAGGAGCTGCATTACTGAATGTATGAAAGTTTCTTAGATCACTGCTTGGCATATACAACCACTCAGCAGTAAATGTCATAGCATCACCATAATCATTATTATCATTATTAATTCCATCTAAGAGAATAAATTTTATTAAGGTTCCACAGAGACCTAATTATATAACACAAATCCCACAATATTATTTAACAATAAAGTTATTATTCATCATTAATTTATAATTAGAATTCCTGCTCAAGTTGATGCTAATGTCTGGGTTTTCTGTATCTAATAGAACAATTGTACACATTGTCAAAATTATCTATAGATTGATGCTCACTTTATAGTGAATTTATAGTTAGACTTTAATCTTAGGCTGATTTTACTTGACATGGTTCTTTGCATTCCATTCGTATCTGGCTCTAATTGACATATGCTAGGGAAATTCAAAGTAATTTTGTTATTGCTGCAGCTGAACACAGTTACTCAAGCAAACATGCTGGGGAACACTAGTGTATTCCACAGGTAAATGCAAGCAACTTGAATACTAGCTCTGCTACCAGTGCCTCATATGAGCTTCAATAAATGAGTTCAGTGCAATAAAAACTGTTATGTCCAGTACTTTCATTCTTTAACATACAGAAAAGGACCAAATTAACATGACTGGGCTAAGTAATAATTTTCCAATGAAGATACATATCAAGTGTGATTGAAATATACAGTGAATATTTAATTTTAAAAAAGATATTGCTGTAAAGGTCACATTGTCATTAATTCCATTCAAAATGCTCCTTACTTCAAACACTATCTATTGTGCTTGCCACTTTCTGAGGCAATTCATGACTGTCTTGGCCAGATGTGATGTAAAAAAAAAAAAAAAAAAAAAAAAAAAAAACTGTTGCAAGTGCTATCCAATGGATAGGCAGTTTTGTAAAACCATGACTACTTTGTCTCCTATCCATCTGATTTTCCAGATCTGGTACTGAGAAGTCTCTGGCTCTTCCTTAAAATGAATATGACTGTGAAAGGTAAATGCTTTGAATGGATTTGGGAAATTCAGGCAGGTTCAGGAGCACAACTAAAGACATGAAAGAGAACTTCCAGAATTGCAAAGAAGTAGCAAGGAAGATAGTATAAGTGTGTTTAAAGTGATGGGGAGTATTTTAAGGGGGATTATGGCAGTGTGTTCTTCACTGTAATAATTTTTTTAAAAATTTGAAACATGCATGATATTTTTAGATCATACTACATATATTGCATGAACTTTTTAATCTGTAGTAATAACATTTCAAATAAGCATGTATTTCTTAATATGCCAAGTAAAAACGACCAGTCAAAAAGACCACATACTGCATCATTCCACACACACGAAAAGTCCAGGTGAAGCAACTCTATAGAGAAAAAGGATTTATAGTCCCCTAGGCCAGGGAACTCTGACTGGGAGAGGAGAAAAGTGACTGTGAATGGGCATGGAGTGTCTCTTGGATGTGATAAAAATATTACAAAGTTAGAATACGGCAAAGGTTACACAACAACTTGGTTGACTGTTAAAATTACTGAAATATTATATTGGTTGTTTTTCATTACTCTAGCAAAAGTCCTGAGGCTAGGTTATCTTATAAAGAAAAGAAGTTTATATCATGGTTTTGGAGAAGCAGTGTCTGGGTGCCACATCTGCTGCAAGAGTCCTGAGGCACACAGGACATCACACAGCAAGAGAAGGGGCAAGCACCTGCTGCCACATGTGTGTCTCTATAGTCTCTCTCCTGGGATTCAGTCACGGGTCTCCACCAGAATGACCTTATCTAATCATCATCACTGACTGAAAGTTCTTCCCCTAAACATCACAGTTGAGGAAGATTCCATCCCCTGTACAACCTCAGAAAGGGGATTAAATTTCAACACATTAAGGCGTGGAAGAAATTCAAATCATTTTCCAAATCATCTCCAAATGTCAAGGAATAAATGAGATTCCCAAAGAAGTGAGATGTTTCAATAAAAGTAGATTTTCTGATTTTCTGAGAGTGATGGACTATGTTCTCCAGTTCTTTAAACTGGGAAAAAAGGAAGTTTTTATTCAATATATTTTGGTAGCCTGATAGTTCCATTTTGGGCCCAACACCCAGTGTTACTAAACTAACCCAGAAAAGAGGAAATGCAATCTAGAATAGCAAAGATGACACTCTGGAGATAAGACCTCTGGCATCCGTCATTTGGCTTTTAGTACAAAGCTAGCTTTTTACAAAGTAATGGATTTAACGCTTCTATGCTTTTAATCTGTATAATGAAGATTGTATTAGTTTTACAGGTTTTGGGAAAATTATGGGAATGGTGAATATCAATAGAATTTATTATCCGATAAGTCCAAAGACCATCAGTTTCAGGTTTTTTCCTTAAGTCCACTGCTATGTTTATACACTGAATCTTTTCCATGCAAGTGGGCATGGGAATATTATTCCACAAGACATCACGGCAGCATGGTGCTGTGGTCAGTGCCCTGGAGAAGATGCACACCCCTGTTTCTTTTCTTGTCCTTAAGCTACTTTCATTTTTTATGACTAAGGGGAACAAACATTCCAGGGTATGGTATAGTGCTAATACAGATACATCTTATAGTAATCCCCACAGTTCACAAAAATGAAAAACGTAAATAGAGAAGAATTTATGGCAAATTTTTGCCATGTGCTAAGAAATTTCTGTGGGAGTCTCTAAATGCTTGTGTCCACTCTCTCCTGCTGGTCTCCCACACTTCCCCCAGTCCTGAAAGAAGCACAGATGGCTGACCCCGGAAACTAGAGAACACTCAGTCTCTATTTCCACTGTGTAATTAAATACACTACAATTGGACTTGAATTATGTTGAAACTCATGAAATACTAGAGGAGAGCTAAAGTAAAAAAGTGAGTAATACATCATATAATTAACAACCACTTTTAAAATAATTTTAACAATGACTTGTACTTCCATTGTTAGTAAAGAAATAATAAAATAATATTAAATAGAATTAAAATAAATAGAAACTTCGTAGCTAAGAATTAATAAACACAAATCGTTTATAGACTAAATGTAAACATGCTTTGCCAAATTTTGTTGTAGTTTCAAAAAGGAAGAATATTTTCATTTTATTATAAAACATTTTAATGTGTTTTAACATGGTTAGATTATATTGATTTGTGTATTTCATAATTATTTGAAAGGTTGAATTCTATGATATAAAGTCAATCCAAGCACACAACAAAGCACATTTAATTAGTTTGCTTAATTAATCCACTACCCTTCACATAGCTCCCAGATATAATACAATTTAGGTATTAATTCAAAGGGGACAGTGATATAAAATATTAATGGGAACACAAGGACCTGCTTTCCCAGGCAGTCACCTCATGCGGGGATCAGTATGAAGTGTGGTTACATTTTGTCTTTAGACAGCTCACGCTGGACTGCAGTTATCACTTGTGACCTGTTGAACCACAGGGAATTGCATAATATTTCCATACTTCAATTTCTCATGCTAAAGTGAGCATGATAATAATACCTTTACCAGATTATCTTCAAAATCATTACAGTGCTTAGGACAGCATATAAATTAGCTCTAATTATTGTCTGTACTTTCAAAAGGGAACTGCATACAAGGTCCAGTGAAAATTGAATAGGGAATAGCATCATAGATTACAGGAGTTTGGATTTTCATCCAAAGTCTATTTCTTTTAAAATGCAGGTGAAAGGTTTCCTCCTCTGTATGTTCTACCCTAATCCTACTGATCAAAGTGATGGCCCCTCCCTTCCCCCCAGGAAAATTTATTCTAGGACTCATTCTGCAAGTAAGGCAAATTATCTTCAACACCATTCAGTTTTCTCGTGCCACACCTTGACTTTTTGATTTTAGGTTTAATTTCCAAGTAAAGGGTGCATTCTTGAGGACCCAGGCATTGTTTTGCACTTCCCGCTTCCGTAGCAACTGGCAGATTTTCTCGCAAAGAGCAGAAGGCTACCACTACTTTCTCAAATATGGAATCACATTCCTGAAATTGTCATCGAGCTTCTTCTTGAATTGTTCACATAGTGTAAGTCGTAATACCGTGAGTCACTGAGAGTAAACTCTATATTTGCATTTCTAAGACTTAACTTGCCTTTATTTCTAACTTTTATTTCTAAGACTTAACTTGCTTTCTAGTTTGAGATAGGAATTTCACAAAAGTCTGCCAGTGGGCAATAATTTGGTCAAGAGATCAAACTCTCCTGGCTATTCTTGGAGGAGAGCTTGTCTATCTGTATAAGTATTATAAAAGAATAAACTAGAAAACCAGGAGAAGATACATATATATAGTCTTAACTAGAATATGTATATATATATATATATATATGTATAAGATCATATATATGTATATATATATGTATAAGATTATATATATACATATATATATAATCTTATTTAAGTTCTCTATTGATACTGCCCATTCTTATGGGTAAATATGGTTCACTACTATTTGAAAATGCTATAATTAGATACTTACTTTCTAAGAATCAGTCAGCTGTTATCTGTGAGATGTGAAAAACATAGTTTAAAGTAAATGACAGGAGCAAAAGCAAAAGACCTAAACTTGTTTGAATTTTTAGTAACTACAAGGTTATAATATTAAAATAGAGTACACTTCTGTGGTAATTCTGAGGTTAATTTTACTATTGCCATTTGATTCATATAAACTAGTATGGTGTGAAGTTTTCAGCTACTTGAGGCTCTTGGTGAATGTTTTATAGCTAATGAATTGTCATACTGATTCCTGTTGGATTCATTTTCTGTGATTTGTTCCCTGTTGACAAACTTGAGCTATAATTCTGGTTAATTTCTATTAAATACAGTAAGATATATCACATAAACTAATTCCTGCTTGACTAAGGCCATCATTAATAAAGACATAATAAAATGCTAAAATATACTTCTTTCCCAAATTAATTGTACCAGACAGAAAAACTGAGGTCACAGATGAGTTCAATTCAATTTGAATGACATTGTTTAAAACGCCTTCAATGAAATCCTCTGAAGTTAAAGAAATCAATATTTACCGTAGAATATATCTAACACTATATTCACACGTTATACAGAGTTTTAGGTAAATGCGCTGTTTACAATTAAACTATAACACACAGCTTACTCTGAGAGATTATTTACATAACAACACTGAAGTATTGTGGTTACCTTCTACTAAGAATATAGAATGAATTATGTTCCTTTCAAAAAATATGGTGAGCACCAAAGTCCCAACACTTGGGAATGTGGCCTTATTCATAAATAAGGTCCCTCAGATATAATCAAGCTGGAATCATTAGGACGGGCTATGCAACGGGGGACCTGCTACAAGACGGAAGTGTGGGTATGTCTACACACAGGACATGCCGATAATCACAGTGTCAGAGTCGGAGAGACGCAGCTGAAAGCTAAAGAGCATCGAAGATTGGCAATCGTCATACAGCACTAGAAAGAGGCAAAGAAGGATACAGAGGAAGCAGGACACAGAGACATCTTAATTTTTTTCTAGTTCTCAAAACTGTGAGACAATAAACCACTGTTGTTTTAAACCACCCAGTGTGTCATTCTGTATTAAGGAATAGCTATAAAACAGATATACTTAAGTGCAGTATTTACAAAATTAGGAAATACAGTGCGATGGCCAAAGATGAGGATTTCAAACATGCGA
>RJWM01035507.1:0-18448 GCA_004363535.1 Dasyprocta punctata
ACTGGAATAATTCTGAGGTCTCAGACCAACCAAGTTTTCATTGTGGTCTCTAATACTCTATCCTATTTCATAATCACACACCTTAACCTGGCTGAACTTTAGAAGCTGCATTATAAAATAGGAGAAATTGTTTATATCATAAGAGTCTCACAGAATTAAATTCAAATAAAAAGTAAGCAATATTTATATTATCTCCATAATTTTACTATTTTGTTTAGCCACTGTAAAATAGTATCGATGCTAAATAATCATTAAACTTAAGAAAATAAAGTTTGGATCTATTCATACTTAGAGTTGCAAATTTTCTAATATTATATGTGAGATTTAAACAGACCTTTTGTAGTTCATGGTATTTAAAATTGTAGTTAATATGTACATTCTGTTAAATGCTAAGCCTTCGTTAAACTGTTCTCCCTCGTTCCTTGAACTACCTAGATCAATGGAAATTTTCAACTACCAGTGTGTTTTACAATCATTTTTATTCACGCTGACAAGAACTGGAAATAAAACTGTTCAGAGAAGCAGGAATTTACAAAGCTAAACCTATGAAGGAACTTATAAATCTTTTGCTTAAAAATACATTATATATTATATATATCTTCTGCATGGGAAGAAAGTCAGAAATTGAAAGCAAAAGGTCAAATGTTTAGATATATTTTCAGTTGGGACCTTTAGGACCACTCATGTTCAAATATAGTAGAAGTTTTAGCTGTTTTGAGCCACAGGGATCATCATTTGCACAGGAAAAACAGGGATTTAGGGTTATTTGCATGTGGAATCTTTAGGAATGCATGGGGCACTTGTATTCAAAATAAACAGAAATTTTAAGCTGTTTTAAAATCACAGGAGTCATCATTTGCATGGAGAAAACAAAGTTCTGGTTTAATGTTACCACAGTTCAAATCTCAGTCTAGATTTAGGTGTTAAGTTCAATAAAGTGACTTCTGAGTCCCAGGGTCCTTACCCTGCACATACAGATAATTTTTGACAGTTACTTGAAATCACTACTGTCTAGATTCAGGTGTGTTTGAAAGAATAGGTGCTCATTAAAGTGAAGTGATGATTTCTTTTCTTGTTTTGTTTTGTTGTTTTGTTTTATTTTTTGAAACAGGGTCACGCTATGTTGTTTAGACTGACCTTGAACTCGCTCTATAGCCCAGCCTGGCCGTGAACTATCAGTGATCCTCCTGCCTCAGTGCCAAAGTGCTGAGATTACAGGCATGGGCCACCATGCCTATCAGGGAAGTAAACATTTCTACACCAGAATTTCCATTCATTAGTGGAGACAATTTCAATGGATTACAGCTGCTGCAATTTTGTCAATACACATTCTTCAAATACTAGTGCAAAAGGCAATTTTGACGAAACAAACTAGCTCATTGTTTTCAAGAAAAAAAGAAGATAAATCATCTTCCAAAACTCAAGGATAACATGCACAGGAAGAGAAAAGTACAGCCCAGATCCCTTCAAATAATCTTCCCTATGCTTCTGGTATTCTGTGGTTTGTCTAAAATTTAAATCCTACTACTCTGTGTCCTAGTTCCTTGAGACTTTATCTGGAAAAAACAAAAACAAAAAACTTAGCCAAAGGAGTTCAGAGAGCTCTCCCTACAGGGTTGTGTCTATAACAATCAGGATAACACATTGGATATCATAGAAGAGTCTAGTTTTTCCCAGACTGAAAGTCCATTATCTTTGTGACTCTCTCAGTCTCTCTGAATCTTGGTCAAAGATGGCAGTCATCCTAACCAAAGGTCACAGGACATGTTACACTGTCATAGAATAACCATACTAGAAGGGACCATAGGAACTACTTGATCCAACTTTTCCATTTTCCAGATCATAGATATGGGCTAATGATGTGCCTGCAGGTGACAGTTAACCCTAAGGAATGTATCAGGTGACAGGTAAGTCCTACTATTCTAATTCTAGATTTGGGAACATCATTCAGGAAGAAGCATTCTGCAGTAGCAAAGAACCTGGTCTATGATGTCAGGCCACCTGGGCTTCTATACTGTGATTCTACTGTAATGACCTGACCTCTTTAAACCACCAGTATTCTTGACTGAAGATCAGTACGGTTATCATTGAATGAGAGGGTGCAAACTGCTGAGCTCACTGCCTGGCACATACAAAATATTCCATAAATATTTGTTGCTATTATTATAATTGGGAGTTTTCTTTCTTTTTTTCTCTTTTCCCTCCCCTTCAACACTACATGAATTATGGGTCTGTGATATGAATGCGGATTGCCTCTATCACATCCAGGTCATTGCACTTGCCATTCTGTCTGCATAGCATGCTTTCCTCCTCCTCAACTGGCCACAACAAAGCTCCTGGGTTTCCTTGAATATGAGCCTCTCTTTCCTTGGCCTGCAGCTTGACTCATGTTGTTCTGCTGGACAGTTTTCTTCCTTCCTTTTGCACAACTAACTTGAAGACCACACTTGGATATTATTCTTCTGTGGCTTTGTTGCTGACATCATTAGACTAGACCTTGTTCTTCGTTTATGGACTCACAGGGCATCCTAACTTCTGCTGTCATAGCTCTATTGCTCTATTAGAAGTGTTTGTGTTTTAGTAGACAAACTCTTTAAAATAAGAGATCTATGTTTTTCAGTAATGAACCCATGGTTCCTAGCAATGAAGCTTTAAAATAGTGCTTGTGAGGGTACAGTGAGTTGGGTACTCTTCCAAACTTATTTTTGTACAAAAGTGGCATTTGGTATAACGATAATACTCTCGTTGAGCACCTGTATCACACAAAGCATTACACTAAATGCTTTTGTGTATTATCTCATTCAATCATTCCAACACTCTTCAGGAGTAGATATAATTAGTATTCATATCATATGGAGAAAGAAACAGTCTCAGAATCTAAATTGCTTGCACAAGGGTATGAAGTTTTAAAGTGGTAGAATCAGGATATGAGCTCAGGTTTATGATACTGAAATTATTTTTGCTCCAAAACTGTGCTCTACTGTGCAAGTTTTCTGGGAAAGCAGTTGAGTCATTCACATGCTACTGAATGCTGTGGAATAAGTGTGTGAAGATATATTAACCATAAATGTTTATTGCTTCTGTGCTTTAACTCAGACCAATTTTACTTCTCTCTTTTGGTTAAGTGTTTTCTAATAAGTGTGTGTTAGGAAGAATGTTGATACTCTGTCTTTTACTTGGGGCACTAGAAATAAAATGTTCCCATTACTTCTTGGGTTGTTTCCCCCTCTCTTACATTATGTGAAACCTATGAGAGGATTAGTAAAGACGGTATGCTATGAATCATGAGCTCGTTAGAATGCTTGCTCCTTCAAAATAGGAAGTGGCCTATTCCAGCTGTTGGCATGAGGTCATCTCCACTCTAGACAAATGATCAACACTGCAGGAATGGGGTACTACGTAGATAGTGAACTTGAGTTACAGAATTTGTAAAGGCCATTTGGAAACTATATGTTAGTCACTTAATAAAATTGGAAAATAAAAGAGATTTTTTGCCAGGATTATATAAAAAAGGAAAAGATTTTTCAGATTATTCTGTGTAGTTTCTCAAAGGGGTTGTATTTGTAGAAGTGGAAAAACCAGGTAAACTTGAACAGCAACCTGGATGCAGTGCACATTGGAGAATTTACTAAATATGAGACATTATGCTCAATCTGTTTGAGATTTTCTTACTGTTGCAAGAGCTCATCTTCTTAATAACTGAGAAAAAAATGGCATAAAAGACCAAAAAAAAAAAAAACCCATAAAGTTTTCTCTTTATAATAAGAGCTACATGACCTCACTAAAACTAAATTGTAATGAGGTCTATTTTCTTGCTAATATGTATAAGGGCTTCCCACTGCTATCATATTTAAAACTTCAGACTCATAGTTTATTTTGTCCTTCAAGATCTTTTTCTCATTCATCCTCACTTCACACCACACTCCCTATATTCCAATTAATTAAACTTTTTATAATTCTTCCAAACTATTACATTTTTATGCATCCTTTCTCTACACCTAGAATGCCACCCTCTCTAATGACCTTTCACTAATCCTTTAGGACAGAAAACAAATATAACTGAGGCTTCTGGCTCCTCAAGTAAAGCTGATCGATCTGTTCAGTATGAGGTGCTCACGGGGCACCTATCAATCTCTGGCTGAACTTATTGCTGTTAAACGTATTTTCACGCCCTGTGAACATAGCCTATGCTTACTTCATGAGTGAGTGGTTTCTGCTTTGAGGTGTCAGTGTCGTCTTTGTACTTTCCCCTGAGCTACTCCACAAAAAGATAGAATTAAATAAACATGGATTTATTAAATATTTCCTATGTGCCAAATTCTGGTTCAGTGCTGTACATATAATGGAGGAGGAAAGAGAAGCTGTTCTTGCTCTTTTGAAATCTTTATTCAATGAGAGTAAACAAAGCATAGATGTTATACATGTGACACAGTTAAAGCTCATGATGAGTGATGAAGTGGAAGAAGTTAAGGTTCATGAAGAAGAATAGAGGAGATGGTGAAGAAATGATTTCAATGAAGAGGTTGAGAAAAGGTCTCTGTGGCCGGAATAAGCATGAGCTGAGAAAGATGAGCTGACAGCTGATTGAGAAGGAGTGTAGAATCGTGTCTGTGCCTAAGGAAGAATGACTCGTGTCTTGAGATGGGAACAAGCCTGGTGTGATCTGCAAAGAGCAGGAGGCTGTGGGCTTTCATGGAGTGAGCAGCGAGGCACTGACCTTAGATGAATGGACAGAGAGATGGGGTGGGCAGTATAAAGCCAAGTCTATTGGAATCAAGAGCATCACTTGACTGTGCATTCAGTGGGACCGAGTGGACAGTTTTACCAAGAATTATATGGTTGAATTTGCAAGGTATTGCAATTTATGTTGTGAGCCATATTTCCCCTTTACATTTGAAATAATTCTGTATCTCAGCAGAGTGTGGTGGTGCATGCCTGCAAGCTCAGTGACTGAGGCAGTAGAATCACTGCAAGTTCCAGGCCAACCTGACCTACATAGTGACCCCTTATCTCAAAAACAACAGCAATAATTCTGTATATTAATCTGGACAACTTACTCACTGATTTACTTGTTACTTCAGTCTCCTTTCCACTGGAGGGCTCCAGAGATTGTCATGTGTACACAGCCTAGTTTCCTAAGCACCTTTGGGGGCAGCATTTGCCTTTCTCCAGTAGCTAGCTACATTTGAAACAGTAACACCAACAAGAGAGTATGGATTACCGAATAAATAAAAGATTTAAACACAATCAGCTTTTGGAGCCAGCTCTGCGTTTGATGGACTGCAAATGATACAGAAGTATGAATCACTTTTTCTATAAAATTTATGCCAAGCCTATACATAAACACATGCATTAGGACTGATTAGTAGTTTTTTTTTTTTAAATGACTGAGTTAGCATAAGTTTTGCTTTATTCAGTATTCTGTTTTGATTGGTTTTATTCTGTTTTGTTTCTGGTTTGATAGCAAAATCATACCTGATGAAATGGACAACTATTGTGAAGATAACAAGATATACTGTAGTAGCTATTATTTTCCTAGTATCCTGCTTTGAAGTTTTGTACCAATTCTACTGCTTTGTTTTGACTGACTTTGTTCTGTTTTGTTCTGTTGGATTTTACTATCTTTAAAAAAAAAAAAAAGAATGGTGTACAGAGTATATCCTAGAAGAATGAGGGCCTACTTAATAGCCTGCTTATTGAAATGACAACCTTAATAGTTGCCAGTCTCTAATTGCCTGCTCTGGACTGTCTAGCACCATGTTAAATACTATATATATATTATATATATATATACACGTAATTTAATATATATATATACCATTTAATCCTTCACCAATCAGAGCTGATAGATATGCCATTATTTCCCTTACCAAAATTGGAAAACTGGAGCTCAAGGCCTGTAAGTGACTTTGCCAACATCTCAGAGATGTCAAGTGGAAGTGCTGGCATTTGGTGAAAGGCTGCCTGACTCCAAAGACCTCTGTGCCAGCCAGAATACCAAACTGAGGAAGTTTACAGAGATTTCAGTTCTAGTCTCAGCTCCTTTCTGTGCAGTTTCAGTTTGTTTAGTGATAAATTGTGTATCATTACATCCTCAGGGGAAAAAGAGAATAATAGAGATCCAAAAATCTGTGGCATACCCGCAATGCCATGAGGATGCTATCAGAGGTTACACTAGAATGATGCTTTTTTTTTTTTTTTTTTTTTACCAGATACCTGATTTGGGATTTAAGAATAAAACCTTCTACTGAAAAAAAAATCCCTTTAAAAATCCACTTTTTTGCCAGGGATTTAGCTCAGTGGTTTAAGTGCCTGCCTTGCAGGGATGAGATTGTGAGTTTGATCCCTGGTACCAAAAAAATAAATAAATAAAATAAAATAAAATAAAATCCATTTTATTTTCCCCTGAACTTTGTTACCTTTAGTCATCCTTTACAAATTGTTCCAAATTGTACATTCAATGCTAATTGGTAGCATCTAACCCTCTCCAGCTAGGTTCTTCATAAAGAAATGGGGTAAAGTGCTAGGAAGAACGCAGTACAAAGATGCTTCTACCCAGCCTGGCCACTAACTCACTGCACAGCTTTGGGGAAATCCCTTCCTCTGGACCTCAGACATAATCGAACAACTGGGTTAGCTGGAGTTAAAGGTCAGCCTATGTTTTAAAATGTTATGGAGGAAGGTAGTCCATCGTAGAGATGAGGGAAAGAAGAGGCAAAGGGTTAGATGGAAATGCAGTATTAGATATTAAATACGAATACAATGGGACCACTGGGTGGCTCTTGTCTGCAAAGTGACTACCAACACTTCGACAATTTCAGCTGATACTTAAGGTACATCAAGAGCCGCCCTAAGAGTTGGTATTAACAGGAATGAACATCGCCAACAGAGTTCCTGCCCTCTGTGGAAGTTTACATCTTAACAGATTAAAAGCAGGAGTCTGCAAAAGATATTCAGCTACAGACACATTGTGTTTGACCTACACGTTTTTAACATTGAAAAAAAAAATTGCCAATGTGTGAAGACCATGAGATTTAACATAAAAGTTCGCTTAATTTATTTTAAAGAGAAAAAACACAGAAAAGAAAAAACGAGACAAACAAGCAACTACAACAAAAAATCAAACCAATAACAATATGGGCTTTCAAAACAAGATGATAAGAATTTAACAGTGGTTGTTATATTGCATATTGTTATCTTCAGAAGAGTTGCTTAGTTTATCCAATATAGACGTGCAAAGTTGATCAAATCGTATGAGTAATAACTATTCTTTTCCACGAACTAATAGTATCAGCAGTATAATCATCTTAGCCATCTTATGTATATATACACAAATTTATAGCTTTTTCTTTTTCCCTTCCTTCTTTTTTCCTCTCCGCCATCCCAGCTTCCCCCTGCCCCTGAGCAGTCTCTTACTCTTTCACAATATCTGTTATAGACCTTGGATCTTATTTACTCTTTCAGTGTCTTACACTAGGAAGACAATACGGATTTTACATATGTGAGTCCATTTATTTCACTCATGAGTATGGTCTAAGGTCGCATCCATTTACCTACAAAAGCTTCAAGTTCGCTTTCTAAAAATCCGATTACGAAAAAACGAGCAACCAGCTAGAGGCTGTTCCCACCGCGTCCGCACCAGGACCGCAGCTGCCGGCCGGCCGCACCCTCGCGGTGCCAAAAGCAACCTTGGCGGCCCGCTCGCCCTGGGTGCAGGAGCGCGCCACTCTTGGGTCAGAGGGAAAACCTAAGTCACTTCGATCGCGTGGATTCTTGTAAATGAGGCGAAGGAAACCGTCCCCGCCCCACTTCCAGAAGCAGGTGGGAGGAAGAAGACGGCGTGGAAAAGTTGGGGGCCGCCAGCCAGGAGACCCGAGTCTCCCAGAGGTTCTCTCCACTGATGGTCAAGCCCCGCGGGGCCAGGATTCCCCGTCCCTGTCCCGGCGAGCCCAGCAGGAAAAGGCGGAAATCTACCGGAGCAGAGTCCCGAAGGGGTCTCTCCGTGGGAACCTGTAAAATCCTCTGAGATCAGGACCCTACCGGCCACCCCACCACCACCACCCCCTTGGCAGCTTCGCCGCGTCTTTTGAAGGGGTCACTTCAGGGGAGGCCCACCCCGGCCCGGCCCGGCTCGTCGCGGCTTGGCCCAGCCCGGGAGTCCCCGGCGCACTCTCGGAACCGCCCACGGCCCCCTCCTTGGCGCGGCCCCCGGCCTCTGCTCGCTCGGGACGCTCGGAGGGCGCCGCCTGGGGACGCCGCCGCCAGCTGCTCCTCCTCCGCCTCCTCCTCCTCCTTCTCTCCGGCCCGGAGCCGCCGCCTCCCCGGGGAGCTGCGCCCGCGGCGCTGGACCCGACCGGACCCGGCAGCGCAGCACAGCGAGGCCGAGCAACCCCGCGCTCCTGGCCGCCGGCGGGCCGGGCAGGTAGGTGCCTTCCTGGGTCTCTTGACCTCTCCCTGCGCTCGGAGTCGTGTGGCCCCCGCTCCCCGGGCAGAGCACCGTTCTGCGCTCCATGGGAGGGGTGGAGGGAGGACCGGGACAAGGAAAGCAGGGACATTTACTGCGTACTCAGCGCGCTGTTGGGAAGCCAGTAAGTTAAAAATGAAGAGAAGTAAGACAAAGGCAGGTAGTCGAGATAACACAACCAGATGCGGGCCATGACCGTCCTGATTCTTTGGTACCCTGCTTGGTCCCAGACTAGTACCAACTCAGGCCCATATGTAGACTTCGGGGAGTATCAGTAGGGTTGAGTAAATGGTGGTGTTTCTGCTTGTTTCTCAATCTAGCTTTAAAACAAGCAAAAAACTGCTTTTTAATGGTTGGTTTCATTTTTACCAGAATCCTCTCCTCACTCCCTGTCCCAAGGCTAAAGAAGTTAAATAGTTTTACTCAGAGAAGTAAAATGTGTTGTACTCACGCAATGGACTGCTATACTGCACTTAAAAAGCAGAGTTTAGAACTGTAAAAATGAGCATGCCTATACCCAAACCTCAGAAATACTGTAAAAGAGCCCAGAAAAATGCGATATATACCTACCTCAGGATGCCATTTAAATGTCTTTTTTATTTTATTTTATTTATATTTAGAAGTCTTATTTCAAAACCCTGGCTGTGTGTGTAAAACTGTTGCCAGTGGAGCGTAAAATGCACACCTGGCTCGTGATGGTGGGTATCTTTGCGAGTGTGAAAGGGAAATCAATTTCACAGGAGCGCTAAGGGGAAATGATGTTTTCCTATCGTTTGCAGTATCTAAAATTGGTGACGCCAAGCTGAATAGTACAAAGTTATTAACTGAGAGTGTTTAACTTGGGTGTTTTCATATTTTCCTTCTTTCCTGTGTTTCTGAATATTTCTGTTTACAAGTTGTTTTTCAAATGCCAGAACATGTTTTATGCATGTGCATATTGTGACGATGTAATCTAAACATTTTTACGGGAAGCTGCAGTCTTCCTGCAGCACACCTGGTGTTCTCCAAGCCTGAAGATGATCCCTCTTGACCTGGGGTCCTCAGCCGCTGGGGACGTTCACCTCCTGACAGGGTAAAGGCGCAGGGTTAGGATCAGGAGACCTGTGGGCAGTGAACGAATGTGATCATTGCCTAGGTGAAGGTAGCATCTGAACAGTTCTATGTTCTTGCAAGAAAAACATTCTCTTCCTTTTATGTTTTGTGTTTTGGGTTTTCATTTCCAAGCATGGAGACTATTCTCATAATCTTTATCTATGGCTGTGGATTTAGAATCAGGATATCAGAAAGCAGAGTGAAATTGGCAAAGGAGAATAATACAGTTCTCCTGGGCTCTATTCAGCAAAATTGAAAGAATATGTCTTCATATTCATGCTAGAAAAGGGTTGATTTCTTTCTGGATGTGGGGAAATGCTCTCTAATTTGGTTATCCAAATGGAGGGGAAAGGAGAAAGGCAATTGTACACTGGATTGTATGTGTTGGGCGCAGTGGATCAGATTATCATTCCATCCACCCAGTCTTTCCACCTATCTTCCCCTCTCCTAAGGGGATTCCTTTTTATATATTTTCTTTCCACTAAAAAGTCATTGATCTGTGGTGAACAAAGAATGAAACTCGGAAATGCAGCAAATTATGTTCCTCCCTTTCTCCTGATTTGGCAACTTGCACGGTCAATGCTTGGGACATCTTATGTTGCAAGAAGATAGGCTGCATGAGAAAAGATTAAGTTGTGAAGAAAAACACAAGAAAGGCAAGACTGGTGTGATGTGAAAGCTACATGTACTCAGATGTTGGTAGCTCAAGTCTGCAGTGTTAACGAGCACAATTCTTACAATTAGTTTTTCCTTTAGGACCAGTCCTCTTTTTCTAGTACTATCAGTGTTTATGTCTTTACACTATTCTCCACTTAGTCTAGATTCTACATGACTTAATAAAACCAAAGGATGCCTTTTCTCTGCTTCATAACCCTCTGAAAAACACAAAGGGTGTTTACTTGCTTCTTAATTCTTATTTCTGCTGGAGTTCAAAGCCTTTTGATTTTTTAGCCTAGGAAGACAGTTGGGTTTTTCCTGTCTGCCTTCATCTCGACCATCCCACCGAGCTTCCTTTAGCCACCTGTTACCACCTGCCTGGCTCCTCCCCTCTCCCAGCAGTTTAATTGGTTGCTTCCTAATTGCTGACTCTTTCTTTGCTCCATTTAATGATTCTTTTTAAAGTCCATAAGGCACTTTGCCAGCAGTTGGCTTTTAGTATGAAAAGTAGCATTTCCTTAATGAGTCTGCCTTCCAAATGAAAACTTTATCTACATTTTCCTAACGGGAAAGTGAGCTTTTCTTGTACATTTGCACAGGGGTTTCCCAAGTGGTTTGTTTTTTTTAAATCATTTATCTACAACCCATGCTAACTTGGGCACTTTCTGCAGTTTGGCCTGCAGTCTATATTTCCTTCAGGTGTGAATCCAAGAAGAAAAAAAATCAGTTACAGGTGTCAGTAATTAACAATTATACACAGTGAGGAAATAGTGCTATTATCAAAAATAGCAGTAGCTAACATGTATTCTGTGCATATTATGTAGCAGGCATTGTGTTACTTGTCACATTAGCTGTATCGATGAGCCACATTTGTCCCAAGTAGTATAGATGGGCTGAATTTTAAAATGTTATTGTAAAAGTTGGATTTCCACCCTTGTCATAGCCCTGAAGGACTGATGCCTTGGACCCATGTTTCTGCTTGGCAGCAATCTCTTGATCTTAGAGCAGTTACCTCTTTTGATTAAGCCAGTGTCCCCATTGTCCTCACAGTGCACTAAGGTCATGTACTTGGTCTGGTTCATGTACTGGTGTGAACTCTGGCACTTAGAGGCATCTGAGCTTGTGATTTCTGAGGGAGACACTGTTGTTTCCCTCATTCTAGAGACCAGAGGTTAGCAAACTGTTCCAAGCCACGATCAGTGTCAGTTAAGGACTGGAACCCAGGCTGCTATCTCTCTTTGCCAATTTCAGGGGCAGTAAGAATTTTTAACATTATATATATATATATATATATATATATATATATTTACTTTTTTTATTTAAAAAAAGCATAACAGAAAAAAGGTAGAAGTAATACAGAATTTCAAAAAAAAGTAAGAAATCAATACTAGTTAACATTATGTATTTTAACGTTATATTTTAAAGGGCAACAAAACCACTTAAGGGGTTTTATCTCTCAGAAACATCGTTTAATTTGGGCTTTAGAGTGCTCAACAATTATTGAGCACTTATGCTGTGAAAATACTTCATGGGTTAATTATGTGTCCACATTTGTGTAACAATGCATAAAGACATACATATTCATATAATATATACCTAAATACAATATGACATAAGGAGTTAATGTCATATATAAATATACATATCATACATTTATAGAGTTAAATGTACTGTAATTATATTACTTTAAACTCTTCTTTGGGGTAAGAACCATTATCATCTCCAAGTTGAGGGGAAGGAAAAATAGAAATATCTAGAGAAACGCACCTACTTGCTGATGGGATGGATCCCACTCCAGAGCTTCCTATTTTAACAGTACAGTGCCTTCTGGGGCAGGGATGAAGGGCATGGCATATACAAAGGATGATCAAAATATATGGCAAATTTTTAAAATAAAAAAGTAAAGTAAAAAAGTAAAAGGCATACTGCTGTTTTTTCGCCTTCGGAATACTCCCCCTGACTTTGAATACATCTCACATTCTTGTCATTTTCTGAAGCAGTTCTGGAAATTCTCTTTTGTGAGGCTTTATGTGGTATGATACAAAAAAAAAAAAAAATGCGGTGCATGGTGCTGCCAAGTGCCATCTAATGGGTAGCTGGGCTCTCAAAAACATTGTGGCATGACCTTATCCGTCTTATTCAGGCTCTTTGTCAAAGTCAAAAGGACCAGGAAAGTTTAATATTTTTAGTTCATTCAGGACATCAAGGCAGCCACAGCAGTCCAACAAGAACAGGAAAGAGAACTTCCAGAACTGCTTCAGAGAGAAAGAAAACAATGGGATAAATGTGTTCAAAGTGAGGAGGGGGATTTTGAGAGGGATTAATGGCAATGTGTCTTTTACTGTAATTTTTAAAAAATTAAACATTCATTGTTTTTTATCACACATTTATACTTTCATGGATACAGAAATTAAAATTGTTGGTCACACAGCAAAAAATAAAATCTAAAATTAGTAGGTTTTTTTCAAATATGTAGAGATTGCAAATATTTTAATTTTATAGATGTTAAATGAAGCATTGTTGATCTCATTGTAAACTTTTGCTCTTACTTAGCAAAATAACTTACTTCACTCCTATTTTTCAAGTAGAGGTCTGCTGCTAAAGACACAGTTTGTTCTGTCATTGCTTGATGTGTTACTAGTTCTGAAATCATAATTGTCAAGGGTAAAAATTTCTATGTCTGTGGTATAGATTAGGTTAATATTTCAGCCACAGTCTGTATTCAGGGCCTCTAGAATGTGCCACATAATAAGGATATGGTTTCTTTTTTCCTTCCTAGATACCCAGCAAGTTTTCTGGACCTGTTTTGAGCAAAGATGAGAGCTTCTGCAAGAATAATGTAACCAGAGGGTCCAGGTCAGGACAGATTTGATCATGGGCGCCAGTTCTTCAAGCAAACAGCCAGTGTTTGATGAAAATGAGGATGGTAAGAAATGGGGCCAGTGGCATATAAAAATGGAATCTTATGAAATTCAATTATAAGCTTTTAGTTTCATCAGTAAGATGAAAGCACGATCTATATGGTCATTAAAGAAAAAGATACAAGTGGGAGAATAAACTAAAGGACTTTGTAGACTAATAGCTGGATTGCATCTTTCACTTCCTTAATCTCAACTCTACCAGACTTCTCTTGTCCAAATCGTGCTGGGGCTGGGTACATGGTGGAAAGTTAATGATTTGTTTATTCTCTATGCTGTTCCCTTGACAGTTGAATCCTTACTCCATTGCTAGTTGTCACAGAAAATTTCTTATAGTATCAACTTGCATGTGAATGATAATCAATAGTCATCTTGTTATGGCATCAAGTTATATAAGGTCGGTGCCTTTGGAATTTCCAAATACTATGATTCTGTGGTCTAATTTTGCGTTGCTGGGTCATATGAAAAAGCATCAGTTTTACTGAAGAAAAGGAAAACTCTCAAGGCCAGGTTCAGCATGACAAGAAAGCAAAGGCATATTCCTCCCAACTCAACTGCCATCCTCCGGTGAAGTGCACTGCAGCCTCCCCAAGTCACATTTTCTTCCTATCATGAAAGTGTGAACAGCCTTGCAGTATGTAGGCTAGGAACTGATTTAGGGTGTCTAGAAAAAAGAAGGCCCCAGATTCTGGATAATAAGTTGTTTAGACCTTCAAAGAGGAGCATCCTAAGTAATTTCCAGGAGTTCTGCCAACTGGACCACGAAAGGGAAAGAATGAACTGAAGCACAAAGGATCTAATACCAGTCCTATTACAGCTATCTGTGGGGCTCAAGATGCTTGATTCATTTTACCTTCAAACTGCTTGTCAATAAACTAAGGAGATAGGGTAACCTTGAAGATCTCTTCCAAATCAGAAAGTTTATTATTTTGAGATTTTAAATTCACTGTGTAAAATTACAGAACAGTTTCTGAGTCATTCAGGAAAGTTTATTGTTTTAGAATGTAAGTTTGAGCGCTGGAACAGAAATCACAAGTAACAGCAACTTACACAAGGTGGTTACACTTTTCTTTTTCATGTAACCATCCAGAAATAAGTCATTCAGGATAGTCAGTGTTTCCAAAAACCTAGGGACTGTGGCACTGAGTGACTTGCTTTTTTACATCTTCGCCCTTCACTACAGAGGTGCCCTCATCCTCAGGCCTCAGGAGGGCTCATTACCACACCCAAATGCCAGCCACTGAGGAAGGAGCTGGGAAGCTGTGTCCATTCCTTTTAAGCGTTTGATCTGTCTTATCAGGATAATTCACATGCACATACCTAGTTACAGAAGAGACTAAGACATTTAGTTTGTTATCTTGGGTGACCATGAACTTTATAAAAAATAAATTCTCTTTATTAGAAAGAGAGAATCAGCAGTTTGACATGGTTGGGAAATACCTAAATTTTCTATGGTAGAAGGACATACCCTTATTTTTGAATATTTGGGTGGAAACAATTAGAAGCAAAATGTGTGACTGATCAGGGTGATTTGTGTTAAGGTATCTACAGTCAAATTAGAGGTCTATTCTCACTACACCCTGTGAAATTACATGGCTGGAAAGACCCAAAGAAAAATTTTTCCATCACTATTTTTGTTACCTTGAGTTGTTTTATCAAGTAGTAAAACAGTAAAAGCAAGGATCTAGAAAAGAGTGATGTTTCCCATTGCTAAAAGTGGAAAGACAAGCTGACTTGCTTTTCATTCATTTGTCTCTCTGTACTTCTATAGATTCAGAATTAATTTTGCACCAGGCAGGTCTTCCTAGGCAGCTTGAGAAAGAGTGGCCAGCTTCAGGCTTGTAATTTGCTAGGGATAGATGTCATTTGATGGTGCTACCATAGCATTATCATTAAAAAGGTAGTGAGTCCTTCTCCTGAGGTAGCAAGAAAGCTATACCTCCCACAGATGGTGGCAACTGAAAAGTAAGGTAACACTTTATAGCTGCTTTCAAAGGAATCTGAAAAAACAAAACAAAACAAAACACCCCAAAATCTAGATTGGAGGAGTGTTAGATTTTAAAGCAAGAAGGCCTTCCTTTGCATCCTCTAGTTTGCTTCCTTCAGTTGTGCAATTCCCAACCCAATGAGTGAACCTATTACAACTTCCATAAGAGGAAAAGCGTAGACATAGCTATACATTTGTGCTTCCCAGGAACAAGACTTTGAGGCCACTTACATACACAACTGCAAAGCAGAAGAAATAGAACAGCCTGCCACCTTGCTAGACATGAAGAATAGAGACGGAAATAATAAGGCCCTTGCTCTGTCCTTGTGAAACCCGTGTCCTAATTGTGAAGGCACACAATAAACACATAACCAAATAGGTAAACAAGAAGACTTCAGGGTATGCTGAAGTGCCACCAAGGACAGGACTGAGTGATCTACTGGAGAGTGATAGAGTGATGGCTGGCCTTTCCAGGGAGATGACATTTGAGCTGAAGTCTGCAGAATCAGAACCTGGCTAGGCAATGAGATGAGGAGAATAGTTCAAGCACAGGAAGAAGCAAGTCCAAAGTTCAAATAATGACAAGGTTGGGGAAAACAGTTTCCTATATAATAACCTTCTCTGACTAATGTGATTTGGCAAAAGAACTGACTTTAGTTTCCATATTAACTTGTTTATACGATCCTTGAATTTTTAAGGGGAAAAGTATGTCTCTTTGGAGGACTTACTTCATTTTTTTTATTTAGTTAATCCCATGAATTTTGCTGTGCACTGAGCACAATGTAAAATTTTACCAAACTCAATGTAAAGTTGAGCTGTGAAACATCTGATGGGTGCAGGGGACCAAAAGCACAGACTAAACAAAGAACACCAAGCCTATATCATTTTTATTATTCATATTTTTGCACAAATAATAAAACTGGGCCAGAATCTAGGGCACTAAAATGAGCCAAATTAATTATTTTTAAAACATTGCAATAAAAGAACCCCAATATGTGATGAAAAGTGTTTTGTGCTCCCTCCAAGTTGTTTGATAATCCTAATATGTAAATTTGAAAAGAAAATTTAACCAATTTTCCTAAGTACTATTTCAAGAATTCTTTCTTAGGAAAAATATTTTTGATCACTTTAAAGGTTATTAAGGATTAAGATAAGGTATTATTGAATATCCCTTGAAACAAACTACTCTTCCTAGAGTTTACCTGACATCTATATTCCATGGTGTTCCATCTGGTATCTGGCCTTGAGAGTTATTCTGTCAGTTACTTACGTTGATGTTTAGTGAAAACAAAGTATGAAGTTTGTAGTGCTGGTGAAGAGAATAAGGTTTGCTTATCTGGATACTTTTAAATCATCTTTTACCGATCAGAACTCAAATGATACTTCAGTAGTTAGAACTTTCAGTGTTAGTACAAAACTAACTCCTGTTTATTTCTTTAATTATAGTAAAATCTATATTACAAAATGTACCATTTTAAGTGCCATTTCTGTGGCATTCAGTACATTCACATTGTTGTGCATCCATCATCCCTACCCATTCCTAGAACATTTTCATCCTCCTAAATTGAAACTTATAGTCACTAAATCATAAATTTCCCCTTCTCCACTCTTCTTAACTCCTAGCATCCACTATTCTACTTTGTATCTCAATAAACTTGACAATTCTAAGATCCTTACATAAACAGAGTATATAAAATTTGTCCTTTTATTACTGGCTTACATCATTTGACATATTTTCAAGATTTGCACGTTGTGTCATGTGTTAGAATTCCTTTTTGAGGCTAAATAATAATCCATTCTATGTATATACCATTTTATTTCTCCTTTTATTAGTCAAAAATGATTTTTTCTAGTCTTTGGTTCTATGAATCAGGCTGCTGTAAATTTTGGTGTACAAATATCTACTGAAATTCCAGTTTTCAGGTCTTTATGGAAGGTAGCTAGATGTAGAATTACTGAATTATATAGTAATTTTGTTTAATTTTTTGAATAGCTACCATACTACTTTTTGCATAACTACATTGTATGTTCTAATAATGGGAGAACAATGGGCTAAGAGTATGAGCTCTGTTAGTAGGAAGACAGGCCCAGGATCAAATCTCAGCTATGCCACTTATTATTGATCTGTATATTTTTATGAAAAAACTCAAAGAAGAAGTAGCTTTATCAGTGATTATTAGACACTAGAGGCCATTTGATTAATAGTAAATTGTTCTAAAGAAATTTAAAACACAATTTTGAAAGTCTCCAAACCTAAACAATTACTAGTGAGTTAACTTGAAACAAAAACCTATATTGGGCAAGTTAGTAAGTCTTTATAAGCCTCAGTTTTTTCCTCTGTGAAATACAAATAGTAACTGAACATACTTCTTTAGATATTTGTGATGATTAAAATAGTGCAAATAATTCACTTAGCAAGATGTGTCACGTAAAGTACTACCAAATTAACGCTAATTAATAGTATTTATAAGCATCAGAGTTTCTTAGTGTGAACTACAGATTTCTTGGAAAGAATTAAGTTCTTGAACTGAGGTACCACTGTATAAACTCTTTTGAAAGGAACCAGGTTACTGACAGCACAAAAATACTGTCTTATTTGGTTTTTCTTTCATCTCCCCTGTTGATTGTGTTGTCATTTAAGACAAAACCAAGGATAAAAATCAATGATTTATAGGTAAATGGATGCAATTTAAGATCATACTCATAAGTGAAATAAATCAGACTGTCATGTGTAAATATCATATTGTGTCCCTAGTGTAAAAAAACTGAAAGAGTAAATAAGATCCAAAGTTTACAATAGATATTGTGAAAATGAAAGGGAAAGGAAGTGCTGAAAAAGAAAGAGTGACTGTGATAGGGGAGAGGAGAAGAGAAAGAAGAGAAAAAATTATAAATATATGTATATATATGTATAGATATACAAGATAGATAACTATACTACTAATCTCTGTTAGTTCATCAAAAGGAACAGTTTGTGCTTTCTTTCTTTTTTTTTTTTTTTTGCAGCACCAGGGATCGAACTCACAACCTTGCACCTGCCAGGTCAGGCACTTAAGCCACTGAGCCGAACTCCCAGCCCTAGTTTTTTTGAGGCAGAGTCGCACTATGTAACTCAGGCTGGTCTTGCGCTTACATTGTAGCCCAAGTGGGCCTCGAACTCACAACACTCCTCCTACCTCAGCCTCCCGAGTGCTGGGATTAAAGGCGTGCGCCACCACATCCGGCCTAGTTTGTGCTTTCATTGTTTGATTGTTTGATCATTTTTTTCATTGCTAAATCTTGTAATCTGAGCAACTATTTTGAAGATACCAGTATGCAATATATTAACCA
>RJWM01035508.1:0-18865 GCA_004363535.1 Dasyprocta punctata
GCTATAGTTCCCAAGAAATGTTAACCCATTCCCACAAAGCCAATTTTTATGCTGCGGCCTTTTCTTAGGAAATGTCCTCCTTCCATGTTTGGACTTTGTCAGCAGAACATGGGTCCCTCTTTCCTTCCATGTTTGGACTTTGTCAGCAGAACATGGCTAGAAAAGGACGCGGCAAAATATAAAATAAATAGTTGCTTAAAATGTCATTTTATTCTGTGTTAGTAAAAGATGTCACAGAAGTGTTTTGGTCCCAGGAGAGTAGTTGGTAGCCAGGTTCCCAAAGGCTGGTCTGTTCTTTAGAACCAATTTTGGTTTTTAAGTGATGCTTTTCCTTCCAAGATAGGAGGTGGGGAGATGCTTTCCTCTTGCCCTACTCCTCCTATAGCCCTGGAAGTATTCTTTCACCTCCTTTTTGTGATTTCCTTAAGTGCTCTTAATGGCTGCTTGACACTAGAAAGATATTCCCAGTAGTCACTCAATTTGTAGTCGCAACCTGTTGCTTGATGTGGACTTGTAGTGACATCTGGGAAAACTATGCTGTAGGCATGCAGACTGGAGGAGGGAGCAGAGCTTTACTCTGGCAAAGCAAGATGATGGGTCTCTGAGCAGCTGGCAGGCAGCTGGAGGTGTGACTCTGAAGATTGCTGCCATCCCTTCTGTCTCATCATCCCAGAATGTCTGAAAGTGTAATGGGCAGAGGATAATGGCATGGGTAAACTTAGATATTCTTGAACATCACCAGCCAAAGCACAAAACAAACAAAAACAAAGATAATAAACACAATGCATCTAGCAGCACATTTTTACACCATGTCTGTTTTATCACCATGAACAGAAATGGCATACCTGTTGGGACATTCTTCCTACAGCTACAGCCAACCATCCTTACTCCAGGGTCTGCCCTTGGGGACCTAGACTGCCACCCACTTTTTAATTTCTGACTCTGGTTTTACCAAGGAGAAGTGACTGAGATATAGGAAGGCAGGGGGTAGGGGTTGGGATATAAATCCCTGTATATTCGTTCCACAAATCTCAGACACACAGCTGTTACTTGGGGTTACAGGGAATGAATCAGAACATTTGCCATAGAGGAGTAAAAACCAAGTATCTTTACCAGGTTAATATCATCCCAAGATACATCTGTGTAGTGGGTAGTCAGTGACAGAGAAATGAATTTCTTATAATGTGCTTCTTGCCCAGACTATCTTGAACCTTATCACTTCATCCCAAACCACATTCCCAGCACTTTATAGAGGCATCCAGTGTCCACCACTGGAACAGGCTTCTTTCTGAACAACTCATTCCTGCTCAGAGTGCACCCAACTCTCTAGCCTTTGTAATAAACTTTTCTGTCTGCATAAATTCTCACTCTGCCCTTGTTTGACAACTCTTGTGCTAGCTTTGCCTCAGTGGCAGTTTTTTGTGTGTATTTCCTTGATTACTCTGTGTTTAGCTAACCTGGTCTCATCAGCCCTTGAAATACTTCGTTCTTCTCCCCTGTGAACAGTTTAACAGCTGAGCTCCTCCTGGCCCCACAAGCAGAATCCTGATTCAGTGAAGCCGAGGGTAGGTGAAGAGTGGTCTCTTTGGTCTGTAGACTGGCATCCTCGGCACAGTCCTCATGGAAGATGGCCAACTCAAAAAGTTCTGATTTGGGGAAAGAAAGAGGAAGAATATGGATATTCTACACTGGAGCAAGAGTAGCCCTTGCTATGACTTATTAACAGTTGTTAAAACCCTCATTCTGAAAGAATTTAGAACTGGAGCTGCCACAGAGATTTAAAGATTATCTGGATTTCAGTGCCATTACTGTTCAGAGGGGAGAGAAGGGTTTGGAATGAATGAAGGAAAATAAAACCTCTGGCGTGGAATAGTATCAGATTCATGGAGTCATTCTTGTCTCCTCCTCAGACAGTTTTTACATTCCTTTGTTAGGTCTACTTTGAGAGTCTTGTTTTGAGCCCTCATAAGTGGTTTTTTATTGTTGTTGTTGTTTTTGGTACCGGGGATCGAACTTAGAACCTCACACTTGATAGGCAGGCGCTTGTGCCACTGAGCTAAACCCCCAGCCCCAAGAGTGCTCTTTATAACCATGTTGTGACCATTTATGTCAGTTAAATTAAAAGAGCTAAGTGGATCATCTGGACTTGGTACAGACTTGGTTCCCAGTCTTGGGCCTAAACTCCCTATAGTTAATTTAACCCCTTTCCAAAGCCTGGTCTTCTCCTTTTTACTGTGTAAGAAGAGATATAACAATTAATTGCCGGAGGCCTAGTCCTACCAGGGCTTCAAACACCATCAGAAATCAGACTCATGAGAAAGGGCTGTCGAAGTAGTTTAGGAAGAAAATAAGTATTTTTTCTGCAGCTGAACATAAAGCAAGTAGTTCCACTGGCTTTACTTAAACTCTTATACACAGAATTATCACCCTTTTTGGTAATTCTTTTTTTCTTACATATATTTCAGCCAATGACCCTAAAAATAATTTTTATAGGAGAATGGCTTTATTGTCTCACAGAAAATTTTTTTCTAATTTAAAAACAGCCCCCTAAAGAATTCTGTCATTTTCCCCCCAAAATGGTTGGTTGAACTGTCTGTTTTGTTATCGTTTTGTCACTTCTACCTTTCTGCACTCAGTGGATAAACATTGCAGTGAAATGTTTTAAATAGTGAGTGGGTGAGTGAGTTGGAAAAGCAAAAGATCTCTCTGTGCACTTTGTGTTAACTTCCCATGCTCGTGTAGAAAAGCCATCTGATAAGTTTATTGTTCTGTATTAAACTTTGTTCAATTGGGACTCAGAATGTGAGTCTTAGGCTCATCTAATTCAAGAAGGACAAAGGGAGTAGAGTAATATGCAGTGAAAGTCTTGTATGTGCAGGGCACTATCTCATACACCATTTCATGAGAAAAATGACCACTCAGCAGCATTTCCCATGTGTTAAATGCTTTTACATTTATAAAGAACCTAGGACTCATTGGCATTACTGTGTAAGCAAGGAGACTGAAGCCCAGGGGAGTTTTATCCAAGGGAGAGCCCACTTCATAAGTTGAATGACTGGATTCAGACCTCAGTTTCTCTGACTCTGCACTTGTTGTCAGTTTAAAAAGCACAGTTGAGAGTTTTGACAGCAGGAGCCCTTGCCATCCTGACTGTTGACAGATGTCCCTCAGTTATGCAATCTAGAAGTGTGATTAGCGCCCCCCCACCCCGTTCTCAGTGGCATATTCCCCTAGTGCTTTTTGTGAGATTCGAACTGTCCTCTCTTGCTGGGCCCATAATTGGACTAGTAGAGAGCAGTTGCTTTCCATGTGTCATAAACACATCTTACAACACTTAATTTATGTTGAAACTGAGCCATAAACAAGTTCTTCTGCGTATAGATGAAACATGAAGTGATAGGATTATATCATTTGAATATCACAGAAGAGCTGACTTTTGGAAAAAGGGGGAGGAGGGAAAAATGTATCTTTAGTAATCCTCATTTGCTTCTTTCAGCATCCTGTACTTAGCACCCCTAATCCTGACCCTTTAAAAATGGTCATTCTTTTCCTCAGCAAACCCTCATCATGTCATCAGCTTCTAAGATGACAGGTGGCTCATTCAGTAACCTGTGCTTAAGTAATTTATGAACCACCATGGCCTACTCTCATCCTGTAATACTCTGAGAGTTCAACCAGAAGAGGAGCCTTGTAAGCACAGTACCTTAGACTAAAGAAACAATTTTTCTGGGGATTTAGGCTTAATGGTGTATGGAAGAAAATCTTTTGAAAGTGGTGTAGGCCTTGATTATTTTTCACATGCTGTTATGTTGTGTGTCTGCTGTTTCCTCCATCATATAGGGAAGTTGAGTTTAGGACAGTGGACTTTGTTCGTATTTTTTTTTGTTTTTTTTTTTTTTTTTTTTTTTTTTCTGTACTGGAGATCAAACTCACAACCTCGTGCCTGCCAGGAAAGCACTTAGGCCGCTAAGCTAAATTCCCGGCCCTATTTTTTGAGACAGGGTCTCACTATGCAGTTCAGGCTGGCTGTGAACTCACTTTGTAGCCTAGGCTAGTCTCAAACTCATAACAGTCCTCTTGCCTCAGCCTCCCAAGTGCTGGGATTAAGATTTTGTTCATTTTTAAGATTGATGACATGCAGATGCTGGATGGAAAACTGTGTTCAATCCCCACTGCCCATCCCTTGGTTCTCCTGTTTGGTGCTTTCATGTGTTTAGTGTCCTCTATTGCAAACTGTACTAGTGCTTTGTTTCATATGACAGCACTGAACTGCAGTCCAAAAGAGAGCCTTTACTAAGACTGGCTGAAAGTCAGTTGGGTGTGCTATTCATCTCAGTCTTCTTCCAAGTAGAGATAGATGTCAGCTGTCCAAACCTGTTGGCTATATCACAATTTTTGGAATAATGGTGGTGGAATATGGTGGAGGCAGCTTTCTTACCTTTTTCCCTGTTTCCTGGGAAAACTTGTAACAAAAATGTTTATTGCTACAGAAGGGATAGGACTGCATGGTAAAGAAGCATGGAACCAGGAAAAAGAGTAAGGACCCTGTTTCCTCCTACGAACATTCACTTGGTAGGTACACCCATCTCAGAGACAGCCTGCTGGCAGAGATTCCTGAGTAACGAGCAGAAGACCTTCTTGCATTTTCCTTTTTCCCATTGCAGAGCTCTCACTGCCCCCTGGCATGGGCCTTAGACTGGACAAGTGAGTTTGTCTTTGACAAAGAGGAACCCTAGGATGTGCTTAAGAGCAAGTGTCCCTTTTACTCCAGCCCTCCAGTGCCATCACATTAGCACCTATATCACTCTTTCGAGCTGAGTCTCAGACCTGTACTGATGATATAATTACATTTGAGCAGCTTAATGTCTGCCTTCCCCAATGCAGGCTTTATATTGAGTTACCACTGGGTGTTTATTTTCTTTTTATCCTGAAACATCTGTTTGTACTGCCTTGGGGAATGTTGCACAGAATACAATCTGTATATTTTAAACATAGCCCTTGTTCACATTTTGGAGTGTTAGTGGTATGGCAGGAGCCATATGGAACCCTGCTACCCTTCTCATCTCTTATTCTTTCCCATCCACATCCCCCCAACATAGAAGATACATCAAGCATGACCTGTGAAGATAAGCTGGGAGCTGCTGATGAGACACTTTTTCTCTCAGCCTACCCTCTCATCTTTTATTTCTAGCCATTCTGAACTTTTCATAGCTCCCTGACTATGCCAAGGTGTTTCACATTTTCAAGAATTTGTTCAAGCTGTTCTTTCCATGTGGCATGCCCTCTTCCTGTCCCTCTTGTCTTCTTGGGAAATACCAGTCCATCAACCACGAGTGACACAGTCATTTCTGACTCTAGATGGAATTCACCACTTCTGCCTTTTCTCAACTGTATGGAGACTATATCCTATGCCAGACTGTGTCATCCTAAAGGGTGGAGACCACATTGT
This sequence comes from Dasyprocta punctata, assembly GCA_004363535.1. Classification (NCBI taxonomy): domain Eukaryota; kingdom Metazoa; phylum Chordata; class Mammalia; order Rodentia; family Dasyproctidae; genus Dasyprocta; species Dasyprocta punctata. Next base: position 5,450 of record RJWM01035508.1, read on the forward strand.
CTCATCTTTGTATTTTGTCACTTACATGTAGTAGGGGCGTGGTCACTGAGGTGAAAGAGAAGCAACTGACTTGAAAGTGAGAGTGATATAAAAGCAGTTGAATTTGGTTTTGTGCTCATTACTTATTAGGTAGTATATACATTTTACATCTATTTTTCATTTAATACTTATATAAATTTCAAGAGATAAATCTTGATATTTTCCTCTTCCTGACTACCCCTTCCCATACTCATCATCCTTTATTCCATCATCATGCTTTATTTTCTTCATGGTATTTTCTGCTTTATGAAATTACTTATCTACTTATTTATTATCCCCTCACTAGAAATTATGCTCGATGAGAACAAGGACCTCATCCGTCTTTTTCATTGCTGTAATGCCTGCACTTATTACAGTTACTAATATAGTGGGTATGGTCAGTAAATATTTGTTCATTGAAAGAATAAATGAATAACTCTTTGTTTCATAGACAAGAAAACTGAGGCATAGAGATATTAAATAGCTTTGCCAAAGTCACAAAACTCAAGAGTTGAAGGTTTGGTTGGGAATCCTGGTCTTGCTCCTAAGTGGATAATCCTACTGTATTATATTCCTTTCTTAGGAGTTCTCCAACTAGAGAGATCTTAGTGCTCCTAGAAGAAGGTCTGCTTTCTTGCTGGATGTAGTTTCTACACTGAACGTCTGCCTTTTCTGCCTTTCACCTCACCAGCTAAATGAGAGATCCTATGTACCAGCTGCTAAATGTGTCTGTAATTGCCAGGCATATTCCAGAGCACTGGATGAATAAGAAATAGCTTCAGCATCTAAGGAGCTCACGTGACCAGGACTGACATTTAGGTACCTATCAGATCGTCTTCATCACTGGTTCCCTGAAGGTAGATAGGGGAGAGCATCTGAACTTTATTCAGATTCCATCCTCTAGTGGAATGGAGTGGAAATCTGCTCAAGCTTGAAAGATATTTTCTGTGCAACCTAATTAAAAGAGTGAGATCTTAGTGCCTCCTGTGTCAGGACAGACAGGAGCAAAATTGACTCATAGACATTCTGTCCTACAACCAGGGGAAGGCAACGAGGTGTTAAGTCTTTTGCATGACACTGTACGCTGGACCCTACAAGAATAAGGGGAGAATCTGAGAGAAATGGCCGCCTCGTACAGCCAGGTTATAACAGTTAAGTCACTGGCTGGCTACAGTAATAAAAACTGAAAAACCTTGCTCCACTTTAAAAAAAAAATAGACTATTGGAATTCTCCATAGCGGGGAGGAAGTTTTCTAGTAATTAATGCCCATACCAGAGTTTGAATCTGCCTAGGCCTTGGAAAATCTTTAGTAATAGCAGAGATTGCTGCCTCCACATATCACAGAGTCTCCTGCACACAGGTAAAAACAAAAAACAGTTCTTGATTGAAATTCCAACTCTGTCTAGCTGTAGGACTTGAGATATCACTTTATTTCTCTATCCCTCATTTTCTTCATCTGTAAAATGAAGTGTTAATGTTATTACACAGGATTGTTAGGAAAACTGAATGTGAAAATTTTGGTGATTATTTCAGTAATGTAACATTATCTTCTTTTTACAGTGTGTAAACTTTAAAGAGACATCTCACTCAAGGGAATATCGCTAGTGTGTGCTAGAACAGAATTTTGAGTCTTAGTTGTGTGCTTTTTCTACTGTTGGTTACAACCACAATAATAACCCAGCTGCCCTACTTCTGAAGCCAGACCTCAGATGACATTTCATCTGAAGGAGAGGAGCAATGAAGTGAGCACCCCCTTCTCCTTCACATTGGCTTGAGTGCCTTCATACCATTCTTGCCTCTTTCCTTTTGTAGACCATTAGGTGGAGGAATAGATGGTTTTAAAATTTGGACTCCAAGCCTTTCTTAAGAAAGCTCACAGTTGGATTGTGGGGCATTGGGAATTTTCAAATATGCAGATATTTTATAGGGAAGTCAGATGAGAACATTTCCTTATGGAGAAGAACCTCATCAGTTATTCAGTGTTTCCTTGTTGGGGAAGGTCGGACATCAGTTTGCTTCTGCTCTTCTTCAGTAATGGTATTCCCTGTCTGTCAGCCACACTCTTCCTTTACCAAGAAGGCTCGTTGTTTGTAAAATTAATATTGTTTATAAGGTAGCATTTCAGTCTTTTCCTGGTGTCCCAGTGGTTATTTGTACCTGGTCAACCTATAATAATTAGAAAAAAAAGCTTAGTTTATTTGAGAAACAGAATCTTGGTTCTGTAAGGAAACTATGTATGAGATTCCTGGGCAGTATCTCCAGGTCAGAAAGTGACCCACAGTTTGCCTGGGATGGTTTTTAAGAACACTAATAATTTATGACTTTGCTTTGATCATTTGTTCTTTTAGTTTTATCAGTACCAACCACATTACCAGGTACTAGAGTTGTAGCAGGGAACAAAGGAAAGACCCTTAGCCCCTTGCAATAATTTTAGATAGTGATTGGTGGAGTGAAGACAATACAGTATACAGTAGTGCAGGAATATGATGGCTATTCTGGATTCCTTGGTCAGGGACATCCTGTGAGAAAGTGAAATAGGAGCTAAAAACAGGATGTTAAGAAGTCAGTCATTCCAAGATGTGAGATGAACTTTGGAGAAAGGAGCAAGCTTAGTTTATGTGAGGAACAGAAAGAAAGCCAGTGGTGCTAGAAGGTAGTGTGAATCCAGGTCAGAGAGGCAGACAGGACCAAAGCAAGTAGAGATTTGTGGGCAGAAACTTAATTCTAAGGGACATAGGAAGCCATTGAAGAATTTAAGAGGAGCAGTGTCATAATGTGTTATGCATTTAAGAGTTAGCAGTCTGTACAGTTTGAAATAGGGAATAGTAAATTAAGAGAAATAAAGAGCAGTCAAGAGGCAACTACAGTAGTTCAAACAGAGATAGTGTTGGAGGTTGAGAAGAGGAATGGTCCGATGGGGAATCAGTAGGACTTGCTGTTGGACTCACTGGAATGGAAGCTGGTGCTTGTAAGTTCTTGGGCATAATACTTATTACACAGAAAACATTTAGTACGTGAGAATTGTTACAGTCTCATAAACAAATGACCTTTTATCAGACCAAGAAAACAAGCTTGAGAAAAAACCTTGACCCTCTTGAGATGGCAAACATGGTATAGTGTATGTGTGACCAGTTTTGACTCATCTCTCTCTCTCTCTTCTCTCTTCACTTTCTCTCCTCTGTGCCTCCCCGCCATAAACACTAGTCCTGGAGACAATGAGGGTTGTTGGGTGGTATATTGAAGAGCCAGAAACTAACTTCCAGTGAATCTCACTCTGTCATCAGTTCTCTATGATTGGTAGCCTCTCTTGGCCTTGATTTCTTCATATGATGTTACTAAATAACACCACAGTGTATTGGACACATTTAGTAGGTACAAAAATGTCTTGGCCACCTACTAAATGCTAAGCTGTTTATATAAAATGCCAAGCACTCTTTATACATACATCTCATTTTATCCTCTCAGAATTTCTTCAAGATAGTTACTAAGTTATTCTCCTTTTTCACATAAAAACAGAGAACTCAAAGTCCCACAGCTAATTAAGTGGAAGAATTGTGGTTTGCACCTTGTTTCTAACTCCCAAATCTGTATTCATAACTCTTGACCACATGAGAAGTGGCACTAGGTCTGTCAAGGTTGGAATGCCTACAGTTACCAACTTTCTACAGTTTTTGTAATGTCTCGGGATCATAATTGGACTCACAGCTACTACGATACACATGCACGCACACACACACATATGCACATTCAACTGGTTATTCATATAGAGATTACAGATTAGTGTCAAAGAGTACTTACTGATCCTTTCTCCCTCTCCTTTTGTTAACTTGTGAAATACAGCCGCTGAGACAACGGGAAGTTTAAAGGCCAACATTTTATTAAATCCTGAATTTAAGATTTCTGTGGAAGGAAATTCTTTGAAAGACATTTGGTTGCCATTACTCACATACAGAGAGAACATGAGGAAACTGGGCCCAGTGATTCCCTGAAGGCACAGGTAGCAAGGGGAAGGTGTAGATCCCCAATACTACTTTGGAGTGTTCTCCGTTTATGATTCCCCATCCCCTGGCATTGCCTGGGCCCTAGTAGGAGGATATGGGAAAGGTTCCTTTAACCCTCACCACAAAAGACCATGAGTGATATGAAAAGAAGGTTGGTAACACCAACACAGGTAGAAGAAAAGAAAAATTTAACACATCCAGGACATTTTCCTCTTGAAGTTTAACAGGAAGCCACAAACACAGACACACCCATGTATGCACACACACCCGTGGGTGCACATACCAAGTCAGCTTCCCACAGACACTTTAAAACTGCTCCATTTTTGGCAGGGGTATGGAGAATATAGATATTCTTACAACCATATGGTAATGACTATAAATCAGTATTAGAAGAGTCCTGGAGAGCATTTAAATAATACTATGTCAAATGCTTTTAAAAACACATGTCCTTTGCTCCTTGGAAAAAAATACCTGATTCTAGGACTAGGACAGGAAATACACAGGCTTAAGTCTGGAGGATCTCGTGGTGCCATAGAAGAAGGAAGTATACAAAAACAAAGCCTACATTGATGAGGCTATAGCAAGGGAACCCAAGAACCAACTAAAGGAGCTCCCAAAGCCCAAACTGAACTATTTAATCAACAAAAAAGTAGTTTTAGATTATAATCCAAGGTAGAAATATATGTGAGTTCATACTGATGTAAATAATTGAATAAAGAAATAAATGCAAAAAGACAACTCTGTTCAAAATTATTTAAAATAATGTATATGTATACTTCACCCTCAAAAAGAGGGAATATATGGCTCCTCACTTTTAAGTGTAAACTGCTCATAGTAACTTCCTTCCAAAGAATACATTGTGGGAAGGGTAGGGAAGAGTAACTTTGTCACAGAAAAACCTGACAATCACTACCTCAGTTAAGTGATCAAGACCAGCTTCAGTAGTCCTAGGTTATGATGAACTTGAGCACTTGGTATCCTATAATAATAATAATAGCACTTTGCCTCTATATTTTCCTCTGCAGTTTTCCTTCCAGTAGCACATACCATGACCCAATCATGAGAGAAACATCAGAAAAATCCAAGTTGAAGGGTTTTCTACAAAATATCTAACACTGTCCTCTCCAAATAGGCACAGCCATCACATACAAGGTCTAAAAAACTGTCACAATCATGGGAAGCCTAAGGAGTCATAATAACTAATTATGATATCCTGGAACAGAAAAGGACATTAAGGGAAAACTAAGAAAATCTGAATAATTTAAGTGCCCAGTTTTAGATATACTGGATCTGATGCAAGTAAATCATGAACACTATTTTTGGAGAAATGTATTTCTCAAGAAGGGAAGACACTCATGATAAATAGTTGAATGGACAAAGTAAGTTGTAAACAAGCCTCTGTAACTGGTCATGATGGTGAATTACAGGCCTGTAATCCCATATTCTGGGAGGCTGAGGTATGAAGATCCCAATTTTGAGCCCAGCCTGAGAAACTTGTAACCTATGTCTCAAAAATGAAAAAGGGCCAGGAATGTAGCTCAGTGTAAAGCCCTGGGTTCAATCCCCAATACTGAAAAACAAAGTTAAATCATATTAAAATACTACTAAAAAATAAATCTTTGAAGTATAAGCCAATTTTATACAAGAAGGATGACTATTTTAGTGTATATTTCAGTGTGGTAACTGTATTATTCCCTGGGATAAAACTATGGAATTTTTTTTTCTTTTTCTGGAAGCAATACCTATTTGCTATAGAAAATAAAAAGCGGCAAAAAGGAAAAAGTTACTGTTTGAATTTAAAAAAAAAAGGCTAGAAATGACTCTGTTCTAAATCTAGCAGCAGCAAAAGATTCAGTCCTAAAGAAAGGCGTTTTGAGAGCAGATGGCACGTTGACAGGCTAAGGCGCCTGCCTGTTACTTCTGTTCAAGAGCCTCCCTACAGCAGGGCACTGCGTTGCCTTCATCTCCCAGGAAGCAGGTCACCACCCACACTGCTCTGCTGAGGGCAAGAAGGGCCGCCACCTATAAAATGATAAATAGGCCACAAGGTTTATGGAGATGAAATGTGGCACTGTGATCAGAGGCCACACTGGAGACCAGGCCCCTAAATCAGTCTGTAGAGTCAGAGCCAGCCGTGAGGACTGAGAGACAAACTCAGAACTGTGTTTCCTTCTCCTTCTGTAATAATCCCAGCCTTACCTGGCTTGCTTTTTTTTTTTTTTTTTTTTTTTTTCCTTAAAAAGATCACTTGCATCTATCTTCCATCTTACTAAAAATTCTTATTGGTGGGTTTTTCAGGTAAAATCATTTTATTTAGGTGAAAAATTCAGTCTCAGACATCTTAAATGGCTATTCTGTATTGACTGGGCAACCAGGGTGAGAACACAGTCTCACCTCTTGCAAAAGTCCTATTCATTTCTGAGGTCCAGAAGTCTTGACTTTTTAACCTAGATCTGCCATTTTCAAGCTGTGTACCTTCAGCAAGTCATGTAGACTACCTGGGCCTCAAGTTTCTCATCTGTAGGTTGGAGATCATAATACCAGAGGCTGTTAGTTAGGGTTCCATAAGATTATGTGTACCACAGTTCATGGAACATTAAATAAGCCTTCAGTGAATAATGACAATTATTGTAAGAGAGAAGCTCATAAAATAAAGTAAAATGTAGTCCAGAAAGAAGAGCTCTTCTTGTCTTTCTTGTGCTTGAGAAGAAAGATGCAGTAACTCTGAAGCTAAGCCAAACTTCTTTAAGGAATAATTGAGCTTTTTCTTATACCACAGCCTACTCTTAGGTTTGTACTAGGTACGGATCAAACAGTACTATTTATCACTGAACTGTTTGAGCTTAGCCAGAAAAATAGGTAAAAATTGGAACACTTAAACGAGGCTTCAGTTGAGATGTGATAGAGAAGAAAGAAAGAGGGACACAGGAAGCAAAGAGAGAAAACACTATAAATGAGATTTATTTAATTACTTCAGCAAGCATTGAGTTTGGAAAGGAGCTTAGCTTTTGTCTGGTTTGGAGTTTTCCTGGATTTCACTCATAGGGCAAAACATCCTAATTTCCCAGGTGAAGGAACTGGGTCACATGGCAGAGCCAGGAAAAGACCACCAGTGTTATGTTTATCCCAGTTAACTCAAGATAAGCCAAGGGCATTTTAGTTTATTTTGTTTATGTCTGACTAGTTCCACAGGTTGCCATTAACAAGTTCTGATCTATTATAGCACGGTAATTTATTGATTTTCATCTCAGATTGTTGGAACAGGTGAGTGTGTCTACCTCAGAAGGGTTCCTAGATCCTAGTGTGTGGTTCATCTCCTTAGCAGGAACAGTCTTACACTTACTGAAATTAGGCTGCTGCTTACTCAAATACTGAAAGCTCAAAACTTTTCAGTTAGCTCCTTGTATAATCCCTGAGTACATTAATTTTTGGAGAATGCTAAATCTATCTTTTTGAATCTTGACTGAATCTAGCCTTTCTCCCTTGTCAATACCTCTTAATTTTTCCATCCTCCTGAGTTGAGTAATCCTGTTATAGCAGTAATTAATTAATAGCCAAGAACTTACCAGACGTGGGTGATACCAGATGAAATTAGGTTGCATTATCTGCTTAGGAAAAGAAACTTAGACTTGGGAGTTCAGAATGCATGCCACTTCATTTATTAACTTCCTCTTACAGTCCTACAGCTCTGGGGACAGAAACTGAAAAGCTGAGCTGCCTTTCTACATGGACTGGTTTAGTTACTGTCCCATCTCTAGGATAAAATATCTGATGCCCACAGTTTAAAGAAGGAGAAATTTATTTTGGGTCATGGTGTTAGTCTAGAGTCGACTAGCTTCAAGGCAGAAACAGGATGGCAGAGGGCCATGATGGAGGGAAGGGTGCTTATATCATTGTAGCCAGGAAGCAGAGAGAAAAGAGAGGAGCCAGGGAAGGAGATACAGGTCACGGCCCAGCCTGAACTACCTCTTCCAGCTAGACCGCAACCTCTAACAGTGCGTAGAGCTATGGACTCAGCAGTGGATTACCCCTCTGAGGAGTGTAGCACCCCATAATCCAATCATCTTCAAAACCCCATCTCTGAATACATGAAACTTTGTGAGGGAGCATTCTAGATTTAAACCATAACACACACTAATTAAAAAATGATCAGGGGGTGAAACTCTTCTCTATCATGATCACTTTATCAGTAGCTGTTTAGTGATTGTGACTGGGGTTTGTAGCATGCCTCTGACAACTTTTGCTGCAGGTATCACAGCAAGACAGAAAGGATTCCTCATCAGGCAGGGACACAGCATTCTGCACACCTTAATCCATTCTGTTACCCTAACACCTCTGCCCAAATAGAGAGGCATTCAATTTCATAACACCTTCCCAGTCAGAGTTTAAGCACTTCCAGTTCCTTTATGTAAACATTTTGGTTTTATGTCCCCTAAAAGAGTTGAGAAAAATGTATGTGCCTTCTTGCATGTTTTTAAGTCATTTCCTGAACATACATCAAGTTTAAATGGTTGAAAAGAATATGATTTCTGACTTGTTGTATAGTTAATATATGAGCTTTTATATATACTTTTGTCAGAACTTTGGCACCACAGATTCACAGGCATGATTCACTACATAAGCTAGTTGGCAAAGCTAATTCTTATGGCCAAACCATCCAGCCAAGTAAGATCTGTGTTTTGTCACATGAAGCTTGATTTCCTCTTTTTTCAGTTCAAATAAACATACTAGTACGCCATCTGATGACAGCTATCTCACCTCTGAATTTAAGTTCTTAGATCAGTGGGTAGATAGATGAAGCATACAACCTTGTCAAGAGTGTACAGTGTGGTCAAAGTAAGGAATTGCCTCCTTTACTGTCTCATCCAGCTGTCACAGGACTCTTAGAAGTGAGACATTCTAAAATTGTTGCATGTAAGATTCAGAAATATGAGAGGTAAGCATTTTTTTTCTGAAAAGGATATCAGGTGATTATGAACATTGGAGTAGCTTAAAAGAACCTTATAAACTAAAGACTTGCTCTTGGGAAGGTCAGTTTTAAGAAAGAGTGTACTGTTATAGAAGTTAAAGATGTGAACATGTATTTCCTTAAAACTGCTTATGTTCAGATACTTCCTGAAATTTTATTATATATCACAAAGTGTATATAATACAGTTTTAAGACCACCACTTTTATATATATAGTACCCTCAAACTAGGTCAATCAGTGACTACACCGAGACCAGTTAACTAAGCTTTATTAGATATTTGTCCCCATTAGCCTTTGGCAAAGGATAAATTTTCTGGAGCCCTACCTGCACATGGAAGGGTCAGAGCCGTGGAATTCAGTCTAATACCTGTATTTCACTAGTTGATTTTAAATTTAAAAAAAAGAAAAACCTCCCAGCAAGCAAAGCAGACTACTTTTTCTTCCCAGATATTTGAAGGAAATTTGGGAATAGGAGCATACTTGTTCTAGAATGTGATATTTCAGATGCCAGAACAAGAAAACTGAGGAAAGTTAGGAGGTGACATGTTTTTTTTGTTTTTTTTGTTTTTTTTGGTTTTTTTTTTTGTTTTTTTTGTTTTTTTTTTTTTTTTTTTTGCGGCACCGGGGATCGAACTCACAGCCTCACGCCTGCCAGGGCAGGCGCTTAAGCCACTGAGCCAACCTCCCGGCCCTGGTTTTTTGAGACAGGGTCGCACTATGTAGTTCGGGCCAGCCTTGCGCTCGCGTTGTAGCCCAAGCGGGCCTCGAACTCACAACGCTCCACCTACCTCAGCCTCCCGAGTGCTGGGATTCAAGGCGTGCGCCACTATGCCCAGCCCCTGACATGTTTTGATTTAGGATAAGAAGGAAGGGGATCAACATTTTAAAAATTGTTTGTATTATGAAAAGTACATACAGCTTTCATAACACTGGAGATAGTTTTACCATGAGGAAACTGAGATTCAGAGGTTACTAATTCACCTAAGGATTTGAACCTAGTTCATTCTGGTGACTCCAAAGCTATATGATGCTCTCCCACATGTGCTTCTGTGGAATAGACTGTTGCCTAACACGCTAATTCAAAACAAATATATAAACAAACACTAAAAGAAAATAACTTCTGAATTCCACCCCAGTTGTAAATATAAATGTGTCTGGTAGACGAGGATGAGCACTGAGGAGGAAGGCTGTGTTACTTTGGGGAAAGTGAAGGCTATTATGGACTATTTCAGATAAAATCTTAGGCACATAGGCTATCTTGTATGTCAGATGAAGAAGAGAGAATGATGCCTCCCACTGATGATATTGCTGGGTAACCCTCCAGGAACAATCACACACAGGGCAAGGTAAGCTCTCTTATAGATTCGGGTAGGATCATTTTCTTTCTTTATTATGAAAAAATGGGTTATCAATTATGGAAAAAAGATGCTATCTTTTAAAGTGCTGTTCTGAAAAAAAATATTTTCCTTTTCCTCCATTGTGGTCCCTGTTCTGTCTCTTACAAGGCTGTAAAGTCCCTGAGGGCAACTACTGTGTGCATCTTACTCATTGTGTGACAAGTGTGATGCCCAACATATAATAGGACGGTAAATATTTAACAATTGAAGAGATTAATAAATGATATGCCAGTGTCCCAAGAGCTCATGTTTTATTTTATTTTTTATTTTAAGCAGAACAAAGCAGATCATAACAGAACAATGCAAGCAGGACTTCAAAACAAGACACCAAGAAATCAACAGTGGCTACTATAGTGGTTCTTGTTTCCTTCGAAATAGTTGTCCATACCTTCGGACACAATAAATTCAAACAAAACAAAATAGTATAAAACTAATCAAAAAAAGAGGGAAAGCATTATGGGCCTTCGAAACCAGAAAATAGGAAACCAATAATAGATACCTTAATGTCTCTTGTTTTCCTCAGAAGAGCTGTCCATACCTTCACACATGTTGAAATCAAATAATAGAAAACAGACTAAAACCAATCAAAACAAAGAATAAAAGCACTCTTGGACTTCAAAGCAAGATGATATGAAATCAGCAATGTCTATCATAATGTCTTATTTTCTTCAAAGTAGCTGTTCATGCCATCACACATAATAAAATCAATTCTTGTAAATTCTTTAGAAGTTCTAGGCATTTATAAGCCTATATTTGTATGTCTATCTTTTCTGTATTAGAGGGAAAAACAAAACAAAATACAAGAAAAACAAGCAAAAGAGACATCAATAGCAAAGAGCCTAAAACAATAACAATATAGGCTTTCACAACAAGGTGGTAGGAACATAACAAAGGTTGTTATTTTGCTTAGTTATCTTCAAACAAGTTACTCAGATTACCAGATATAGACTTGCAAAATTGATCTTATCCTATGAATGTTAACTGTTTTGTTTCAAGAATTAATAGATTCAGTAGTATAATCATCCCAGCTATCCTAACTTTATATATAGAAATTTATATATTTTTTTCTTTTCCCTTCCTTCCTTTCTCCTTTTCCCTGAGTTACTTTTCCCCTTTGAGCAGCTTCTTACCCTTTCATAATATTTATTGAAGATTTTGTATCTTATTTACTCTCTCAGTTTCTTACACTAGGGAAACAATATAGTATTTACACATGTGAGTTTGATTTATTTCACTTATGAGTATGGTCTCAGGTTTCATCCATTTTCCATCTTTTTTATCCATTCATCGGTTGATGGGCATTTGGGTTGTTTCTAAGATTTAGCTATTACAAATTGTGCTGCTATAAACATGGGTGCACATACATCACTGTGGTATGATGTTTTCAATTCTTCTAGGACTATGCCTAGAAGAGACTAGCTGGGTTAAATGGGACTTCCAATCCCAGCTTTTTGAGGAACCTCCAGACTGATTTCCACAGTGGTTGCCTGCCAGTCTACACTCCCACCAACAGTGCAGAAGAGTTCCTTTTTCCCCACAGCCTCCCCAGCATTTGTTATTGGTGGTTTTCTTGATCCTGGCCATTCTTTCTGGAGTGAGATGAAATCTCAGTGTTGTTTTAATTTGCATTTCTCTAATGACCAATGATGCTAAACATTTCTTCACGTATTTATTTGCCATTGGTATTTCTTCTAATGAGAAATGTGTATTCATCTCAGATGCCCAATTTTGGATTGGGTCTTTGAATTTTAGAGGCCTGGTATTTTTCAGTTCTTTATATGTTCTAGATAGAAGTCCTTTGTCTGAGGGGCAGTTGACTAAGATTTTTTCCCAATTTGTGGATTTTCTTTTCACTCTGTTGGAGATTTCTTTTGACATACAAAAACTTTTTACTAAGACATGATCCCAGTTGTTTATTCTAGAAAGCATTTCCCGTGCAGTTTGATTTTTGTTCATGAGTTCTCTGCCTATCCCTGTGTCTTCAAGATTTCTGCCTATTTTGTATTCCAGCAGATTTACTGTTTCTGTTTTAATATTTAGATCTTTGATTCACTTTGACTTTAGTTTAGTGCATGGTATAGGCATGGGTCTAGTTTTAGTGTCCAGCATATGGAAAGCCAGTTTTTCCAGTACCACTTATTAAAGAGGCAATCTTTCTTCCAGTGAACATGTTTGGCCCCTTTGTCAAATATAAGGTGGCTGAGTGTGCTTGTAATTGTGGTTGTGGTTGTATTTTCTAATCTATTCCATTGATCTTCAGGTGTGTTTTTATTCTAGTACCATGCTGATTTTATGACAGTAACTTTGTAGTATAACTTCAAGTCAGAGATTATGATGCCTCCTGCCTTGCCTTTGTTGTCCAGAATTGCCTTTGCTATTTTAGGTCTCTTCTGGTTCCAGATGAATTTTAGGAATGATTTCTCTAAATCTGTGAGGTATACTAATGGTATTTTGATTGGAATTGCATTACATCTGTATAACAATTTTGGGAGAATGGCCATTTTCACAATGTTTATTCTTTCTATCCATGAACAAGGAATGTCTTTCCATTTTCTGAGATCCTGTTCAATTTCTTTTTTCAGAGTACTGAAATTTTCACTGAATATATCTTTTACTTCCTTTGTTAGATTAATTCCTAAGTATTTCATTTTTTGGATACTATTGTGAAGGGTGTGGTTTCTCTTACTTGTCTCTCAGTGAGTTTGTTGTTTCTGTACAGGAATGCTATTGATTTTTAAGTGTTGATTTTGTATCCAACTACATTACTGAATTTGGTTATTACATCTAGAAGTCTTTTGAATGGAATTTTAGGGGTCTTCTATGTAGACTATCATGTCATCTGCAATAATGATAATTTAACTTCTTCCTTTCCTATCCTTATTCCTTTTGTTTCTCTCTCTTGTCTAATTGCTCTGGCTAATATTTCCAGAAGTATATTGAATAGGAGTGGTGATAATGAACATCCTTGTGTTGTTCCAGATTTTAGAGTGAGCTTTCAATTTTTGACCATTTAATATGATACTGGCTGTT
>RJWM01035509.1:0-18971 GCA_004363535.1 Dasyprocta punctata
AGTGAAAGAATGGTCAAATAAACCTTTTCTTAAAAAAACCAGTGTGCACACTGATACATTAGCACAATACATGAACAAATTCCCAAGAAGCAAAGCATGAATAGCCCAACTGCTTTATTTGTGAACAAAAGAAATCATGAAGTGCACCAGCACTCAGGAGGCTGAGGCAGGAGGATCATCATGAGTTCAAGGCCAGCCTGGGCCATAGTGAGAGCCTGTCTCAAAAAAAAAAAAGAAAAGAAAAGAAAAGAAAAGAAAGAAAGAGAAAGAGAAAAAGAAAAAAGAAAAAAGAAATGAAGTTGCTCATACTAGTGTATGACTATAATCCTAGCACTCTGGGGCACTAAGACAGGAGGGCTGAAAGTACAAGCCCAGCCTCAGCTACTTAGCAAGACCCTGTCTCAAAATTAAAGGGGAAAAAAAATGGACATGGAGCTAGGGACTTAGTGGAAGGCCTTGGGTTCAGTCCCCAGTACTGCAAAGAAATTTTAAAAAGTATAAAAAAAAAAAAAGAAATCATGATCCTAGTTTGCTTCACAATTTAAAGATGAAAAAAAAATCAGGAAGCCTAACTCTCCACCCTATCATACTGTAAACAGCAAGGCATGCCAACTGATTTCTGGCAACAATGGAAGAGTTGCAAAGAAAAAAAGAAGTTTAACAATGCAAAATGAAAACAATGAGGAAAATCGGAAGAATATCCCCAAGTTACGTCTTTCAAGACTCCCAGTGTTCAAGGTTTCTAGCAACAATGGGCAGAATCCTACCAGTGTCAAGGGCACCGGACTCAAAAGTGGACTTTTCACGTATTTTAGAAATAAGCAGCTGGGCATGGTGGTGCACACCTTTAATCACAGCACTCAGGAGGCTGAAGCACGAGGATCATTGAGTTTGAGACCAGCCTGGGCTACAAAGTGAGTTCAAGGCCAGCCTGAACTGCATAGTAAGACCCTGTCTCAAAAAATAGGACTGGGGATTTAGCTCAGTGGCATAAGCGTCTGCCTGGCAGGTGTGAAGTTGTGTGTTTGATCCCTGGTACCAAAAGAAAAAAGAAACAAGCAAGCATTTAAGTCCTCTATACATTCATAGTACTTTTCTTTCAGTGAGTACAAATTATTCAAGGAGGAAAAATATCTCCTTTGTGAACTGGGATAGAAAATAATTAAAATGAAGAGAAATGTGAAGAACACACTCACCTCTTGCCCTCCAGTTTTCAGTCTGCACCTGCTTTTCGCACAAGGGAGGTAGCTAGGCAACTGAGGAAACAGCATTGAGTCAAGGGCCCAAGGAGGCAGTGTGGAAGAAGCCTTCCCTGGCCTCCAGAACAACCAGTTCCCATTATTTATTAGAGTGGTTCATGGAGCTAAGTGAGCTACTGGATTATGTTTTATTAAAAAAAGGACCTTATGTTAAGCACCTGCCTGGCAGGCGTGAGGTTGTGAGTTTGATACCCAGCACACACACACACACACAAAAAAAAAAAAAAAAAAAGGGACCTAACAGAGTACATTCAAAGAGCTACAGGGCAAGGCAGGCTTCTCTGCCCTCCTCAGGAGCGCCATCTTGCAGGTACCTCTAGCACTCAGCTCTGCCACGGCCCTCTGGGTCCTGTTCTCCTGGGTCTTCATTTCATAGGCATGACTGAGTACTACGCTGGCCATTAGTGAGGGACCCAACCTTCAGCCCCTCATCCCTCCCCAGAAGCTGAGGCAAAGGGACTCAAGTCCCAACACTCTAATCAGTACCTGGGCCTCCGTGAGAACCAACTTCTCCACCCCAAAGCTATCAGAAACACCCAGGCAGCAGTCATCTCATTAGCATACAAAGACACATCACTTTGGAGATTCCAAAACTATTAGGAGTTGTGGGTCAGAAAGCATAAGGAAAATATCAAAGTAGAAACAGGCATTTAAGCCGGGCGTGGTGGCGCACGCCTTTAATCTCAGCACTCGGGAGGCTGAGGTAGGTGGAGCGTTGTGAGTTCCAGGCCCGCTTGGGCTACAACGCGAGCGCAAGGCTGGTCTGAGCTACATAGTGCGACCCTGCCTCAAAAAACCAGGGCCGGGAGTTTGGCTCAGTGGCTTAAGCGCCTGCCCTGGCAGGTGTGAGGCTGTGAGTTCGATCCCCGGTGCTGCCAAAAAAAAAAAAAAAAAAAAGAAAGAAAAGAAACAAAAAAAGAAACAGGCATTTAAATTAGGGAACTATCTTTGGGCGTGGTGGTGTACTCTTGTGATCCCAGCAATTGGGAGGCTGAGGCAAAAGGACTGTCATGAATTCAAGGCTTTTGAGGTACATAGTGAGTTAAAGACCAGCCTGAATTACATAGTGAGACCTTGTCTCAAAAAACAAAACCACAGCCAGGGGATATAGCTCAGCGCACAGCACTTATCAGGCAAGGTCCTGACTTCAATTCACAGTACCAATAAATAAATAAATAAATATTAAAAAACAAAACCTGAAACAAACAAACTAAAAGCTAGGAGACCATGGTATAAGCCTATAATACCAGCAATATGGGAGGCTGAGGCATTACAATCAGGAGTTCAATGTAGGCCTAGGCAATACAGTGAGATTCTATCTCAAAAAATTAAATAAGTAAATAAACTAAAAGAATAATAATATACATATATATGAGCTCTTAAGCTTATATAATTATTAATGGAGTTTTCTTTCTTTTTCAGTGGCACACACACAAACACACACACACAAATAATGCACCTTGGATGTGATGATGTCCTTGATTTGGTGAAATATTCAACAGGGCTGCTGAGTAGAATCCCAGAGTGCAGACATTAAGTATGAAATCCTGGGGACCATGTTTGGAAGACACTTACTGGCAGTATGAGTTCACTTTTCATGTGTTACACGTGTAGTTATGTATTTCCATAACTTGAACTAATAATACAAAATAGCTAGGCATGGTGGCGCACGCCTGTAATCCCAGCACTTTCCAGGGTGAGGCAGGAGGATCCTGTGAGTTCACAGCCAGCCTGAACTACAAAGGCAGATCCTGTCTCTATATAAATAAATAAATGTGGTGCTCCCGCCTTTCCCACTTTGTTTTTACGATCCTTAGTCTCCCGAGTGCTGGAATTACACGCATGCGCCACCATGTCCAGCTCCTGCTTCGGTATTAAGTTAGTCAACACATAGAAAAATTGGAGGATACATTTCCAGCTTGGAGAATTAAAATAGCTTGAAAAAAATGCGGCTAGTTCTCATCATAAGTCACTTCAGCAAACAAACTCCCAGGAAGCAGAAATAATGCCTGTAAAACCACAGTAGGAAAGAAGGCAAAGCAAGCTACAAAAGCATCAGCGCTATAATTCGAAAAAGCAATTTGTCAACACAAGGAAGGCCCTACAGACCTAGAAAGAATGAGCTCATGGGATTTCGACAGGATCTACCGAGCACAGACAGTCCTACTAAGGCAGACACTTCGGCGGAGCGCTGGGGTGGGAGTGGGAGTAGCTCCGCAAGACCTGCCCCCTCGCCACTGCCCTGTAGGAGGTCTGGCTGATCAGCGCTGGTGTCCTTGAACGGAAAACCAGAGATCCTGCCTAGCTCTGCCCCCGGCTGCTCCTCACACACTCGGGGCCCGCTGGAGCCCGCCCTGACCTCCACCCCTCCCTAGATGTGCGGTTGTGCTGCAGATGACTGAGTCCGATAATCTCTGGACCACTTTTTAGAGGAAAGAGAGCAGGACTTGTGTTCCCATAGCAACCCGCTCCACGCAGGGAGACAGCTGCAGGCAGAGGGCCCTCCCGCCCACGGCCACACTCGCCCCCTCACCTTTCTTGCTCACGTCATTCACGAAGCCCTAGAGGTTGCGGAAGTAAGGCTCGTCCGCCTCGCCATTCTCTGCTGCGCTGCCCTCGGGCCCGGCCGACTCCACGGGGCACTACTCTCCGGCCTGCTTCCCCAGGGGCTCGGCCTCGGCCTGCGGCGCCAGCTCCTCCGTGGGCAACAGCGAGGACTACGCTGCTAGGCCGGGGTCTGCCTCCTCACGGGCCTGCGCTAGTCTTCTCGCCGTCCGTGGCGCGCCACCGGCTCCTAGACAGCCCAGCGCCAGCCCGCGCTCCTCTACAGGCCTGCGCCCTGGGGGCCATACCAACTGGATGGTGGGGGTGGGGGACCCAAACCCCGACTCCCCGCGAAACCCCCAGAGGAACTCCGATGCAAAGAAGAGTGTCTGCTACTAATCCCAACGGTGTTTATGTGAGAAAAGTGTTCCGTTCCTATTAATAAACTTGCTCTGGGCAGTCACTAAACTCAGGGTAAATGTGAGTACCCTATTTATGGCAGCGGGTGGTTACGTCCAAAATGACAGCCGATTCTCTACTCCCTTCGCGCAATTTGGGGAGGATCAGAGTATTGGGAGCCCTAGAGGGTTTTAGAATCCATTTCAAAATGTGGGATTGCAAGAAAATATGATATAACTCAAAAACCTATACCATAGAAAATTGAAAGTTCCGGCAAATTTTTCCTTGGGCTACTTTCGTCTATAGCTAACCTGTTAAGCTTACTCTTTAAATTCCCCCTTCACGTGTCTGGGTTTTAGACTCGTCTACTGACGGGCAAAAGAACGGAAGATCCCAAAATACAGGAGGAATTGGGTGGCCGACGTGACTACAGAGACCACTCACCGCAATACAAAAACGTAGCTGAATAGCTTCATTCATTTATGACGTCCGTACTCCCAGCGCCCCTTCCCTCGTGCGGACCCTTAAAGATGGTTCGATCCGCCGATGACTGCCGCCCTGCGCGCCAGGACACTCACGTGGATGGGCCCGACAAGAGTGGTCACGTGGGCTGGGACGAGTTTGGGCGCTTGAGGGAGTGGGTTGCCAAGAAGCAACTCCGACTCCGCCAGACTCTGCAAGCTGCCAGAAGCACATTTATATCTCTTTTCTTCTTGCCCCTGCTCCACCCTTAGTAGGATTTGAATCCAGGGCCCCTGGCCCCTTTTTAAAATTAGGAGACGAACCGGCCGTGGTGGCGCACGCCTTTAATCCCAGCACTCGGGAGGCTGAGCTAGGAGGAGCCTTGTGAGTTCGAGGCCGGCTTGGGCTACAACGCGAGCGCAAGGCTGGCCTGAGCTACATAGTGCGACCCTGCCTCAAAAAACTAGGGCTGGGAGTTTGTCTCAGTGGCTTAAGCACCTGTCTGGCAGGCGTGAGGCCCAGTGCCGCAAAAAAAATAAATAAATAAATAAATAAATATAAAATAAAATTAGGAGACGATCTAAGTCGCTAAGTTTCCCATCTTAGACTCGACCTTGAGGTCCTCCTGCATCATCCTCCCTTCGTGCTGGGATAACAGGCCTGCCCCACCACAGCCGGTGTCTTGTGTTTTGCTAGGCTACAGAGCAGCTGCTGGTTGTGGGATATTTAATCCTTCTAAGGTATTCTTTTTTTTTCTTTTTTTTTTTTTTTTTTTTTTGCGGTACGGGGGATCGAACTCACAACCTCGCGCCTGCCAGGGCGGGCGCTTAAGCCTCTGAGCCAAACTCCCAGCCCTGGTTTTTTTGTTGTTGTTGTTGTTGTTGTTTTTTTTGTTTTTTGTTTTTTGTTTTTTTGAGGCAGGGTCGCACTATGTAGCCCAAGCTGGCCTCGAACTCACAACGCTCCGCCTACCTCAGCCTCCTGAGTGCTGGGATGAAAGGCATACGCCACTGCCCGGCTAATCCTTCTAAAGTATTCTCGAGCCGGTGAGGGAGTTAGTGCATAGGAGGAGGGTAGAGTTTCTGCCTGAGGAGATGCAGAGCTCTGGAGGTGGCCTGCAGGACAATGAATGTCTCTCCTGACACCGCACATTTAAAAGTGATTAGAATGGGGCTGGGAGTTGCTCGGATACCTGCAGGTGGTAAAGAGTATGTGGCTGATAGGCTGAGACCCTGGGCTTCATCTCCAGCACCAGAAAAATGTAAACTCGTACCAAGAAATACCAAGTGAATTTCATTCATCAGGTCAATGGGTAGCATTGCGAGGTGGGGCTGCCTGTGGTGTTGGTGCAGGAGAGAGACACACATCCCTCCGCACTCTTAACAGCTGGACAGTGCACTGTGCAGCTGACTGACCACAGGCAAGTGAACGGGAGAAAAGGCAGATTTGGGAGGTGCACAGGGCTTCAAAGAAAAGCAAAATGAATGTTCAGGCCCCATAGGGATCAGGAAGTGACAACAGAGCAAAGATGGGTGGGCCTTGGAAGAGGGGGTGCTGATGTGTGATTATGTTTGCCAGGCATTGGGTCTTTGCTGGCCTGCTTATTCTGGGTTGATGCAGCCACCTCTGGTTCTTAAGGAAAGTGGGGCAGTCTCACTCTGCCTTACTTTTACTCGGAGTAATAGACAGCAGCAGTGTGTTTGAGGGTGGCATTTCCTGGATGCCACTGAAGTTGAGGTCTCTGCCCTTATGAGCTTCCATTCTGGTTGGGAAGACAGAAAACAAGGTGGAGAAATGACAGTGGTAATGACAGTGGATAACAGACTGTAGCAGAGCTGGAGCCAGCCACTTTTGTTCAGAAGAGCAGAGAGGGTGCTGAGGAGGTGGTGCAGTCCAGCTGGCACCTGAGATGCTGATAAGGAGCCAGCAGTGAGAGAACAGCACAGGGCTGGGGGTGCCTTTCTGAATGGGAATGGAAAGTGCAAAGGGCCTGGGGTCTTGCAGACATCAGTGAAGTTTGCAGTGAGAACCAGGGAGTGGTCATGTTTTTCTGTGGTGTCTGAATTTTTTTCACCAAGCATGGATTCCTTCAAAATCAGTAAAAGAAAATTAAAAACTGGAAAATAAGCACAAATCAAGGAGTGTGATAGCACACACCTATTATCCCAGCACATGAGAGGCTGAGGCAGGAGGATTACCGAGAGTTGAAAGCCAGCCTGGGCTACATAGTGAAACTCTGTCTCAAACAAACACACTGAAGAAGAAGAAGAAAATGTTTTCAATAGCTTGACAATGGCTCTGCGTGTGTGTGTGTGTGTGTGTGTGTGTGTGTGTGTACTTGAGGCTAGAACCAAGGACAACATGCATGCCAAGCACACACTCCCACTGAGCTCTGATCTCATCCCAAGAATGCTCGTTCTGTTTCATTTTGAGATCAAGTCTCACTGTGTAGCTCAGGTTGGCCTGAAATTTACCATACTCCTGCCTCAGCCTTGCTAGTGCTAGGATTGCAGGTTTGTACCATTATGCCTGACTAAGAATGGTAAATTTTATGTTGTGTATACTTTACCACAATAGAAAATGAAAAAATGATTTTAAAAGTCATCTGGGCATGGTGACTCATGCCTGTAATACCAGCATTAGGGGCAGCTGAGGCAGTTGAATTGCAAGTTCGAGCCCTGCCTGGGCAATTTATGACTTAACTAGATCCTGTCTCAAAATAAAACAATGAAAAGGGCTGTGAATGGAGCTTGATCCCGAGGATCTGGGTTCAATTCCCAGTACCGCAATATAGATAACCAGCCATCATTCTGGTGGGTATTACCTTGCAAACTCTCCGGGTATGAGTGAGCAGGGCATTGCCCTGACTGGGCCACGGGTAATGCATGCAGGTGGGAGTGACCCGTGGCCCCGCTTGAGACATCTGAACCGTGGCTCAAACCAAGGCAGGCAGAAGCAACAGCCGACCTGCAGGTGGCGATCTTGGGCCACCCTTCATCACCGAGGACTGCCTATCAGCCGCGGTCTTAACTCCAAGCATCCTACCCTGGAAGCCCAGGGGCGACTGCTCTCCCAGGAGTCTCTCAGTAATTTCTCGAGGATGTTTTACATCCTCAGAATGATTGCCTATAAGTGTGCAGAGCAATTAGAGGAGCAAAGAACACCGGTGAATCCTGAGAGTCAAGATTCTTGCAAAAGTTTCCCTTTCTGTGTAACCAAATGCCCCGCCAGCCCCAGGCACATCGCCTTCTCCCCACTGCTGTTCACTCAGTCACTTTTGTGAATCCTGGCTTCTCCCTCCACACCAGAGGTCTGAGCTAGTTACTTCACTTCTTTGGGGTTCCCCAATACAGTTATGGTGAGGTCCCTGAGGCTGGGACTGCTTTTGCCTTGGTCCTGGCTGTTTGTGATCACTGAGCCTTTGGGTTGGAAGTTCGGTTCCTCCTTCCCCACCTTTACTGTCCTCTGGCAAACCAGCAACTTAGCTTTCACACTGCCCAGTTACCTTCCACCACACTCTACCTCATCTGCTCCCCCGCAATGGCAGTCCTCCTGCCTCAGCCTCCCAAGTGCCGGGATTCCAGGAGTGTGCTACCACGCACCTCTTCATGAAGTCTTTTGAGCCTTATTTTATTTTATTTTATTTTATTTAGTTTTTGAGCATCCTTTACCATGAAGAAAATAACAGAGTAGTGTACACATACCCATTCACCTACACGCAATGTTTGTTTTCTGCTTGTTTTATTTGGTGCTGGGAACTGAACCCAGGCCCCTGCACATGCTGAATACACACGCTAAACACTGAGCTACACTCTCAATCTACAGACTTTAATGTGCCAACATTGCACAATATTTCCTTCCAAAAACAAACAAACAAACAATGAGAAGCCCCTTTTATATCTCCCTAAATTCCATCTCCTTTCTCTCCCCAGAGAAACCATCAAGTATATATAGATGATGTAGTCATTGTTTTTGTTGTTTTTTTTTTCTTTTCATTGTTTGGGTTTGTTTGTTTGTCTTTGTTTTTGTCTTTTTGAGATAGGGTTTCACTATGAAGTTCAGACTGGCCTTGAACTTATTTTGTAGCCCAAGCTGAACTTGAATTCATGGTGATCCTACTGCCTCAGCCTCTTGAGTGCTGAGATTACAGGTGTGTGACCACATCCAGCCATTGTTTGGTACTTTTAATTGAAATTTTTTCTGTTTTGTTTTTTTGAGACAGGGTCTTACTATGTAGTTCAGACTAGCCTTGAACTCACTGGCCTTGAGCTTGCAGCAATCTTCCTACCTCAGCCTCCCAAGTGCTGGGATTATAGGCATGTGCCACCATGTCAGACTCCATCTGTCTGTTGCTCTCTCTCTCTCCCTTTCTTCCTTTCTTCCTTCTTTCCCTTTTCTTTCCTTTCCTTTTCCTTCCTTCCTTCCTTTCTTGTGGCTCTGGCAGTTGAAACCAGGGTTTTTACACTGAGCTGTATCCCCAGCCCTTTTTTAAAAATTGTTTTTACTTTGAGGCAGGGTCTTGCTAAATCACTGTGTAGCCCGGGCTGGCTCAAACTTGCAATCATTCTGCCTAAGCCTACCAGAATGCTGGCATTACAAGTATGTACCACCAGATTGAAGGTGTTATGGCTTTAAATGTTCACAGTTGCACTACTTAGCCTTCAGCGATTTTCTTTTCCACATAAAATAATGTTTTCAGGATTTATCTATCTTGGTACATGCTGTTCTAGCTTACACATTATATGAATAAAACACAATTTATTATTTATTTCACTCTGTCATAAAAAATAGGCTTTGTTTTTTTGATGTTATAAATTGAAGTACAGTGAGAAGTTTTGTATTTGTCTCTATGAGCTATGCTTTAGAGAATATGACTAAAAGTAGAATTTCTGGGTCATAAAATATCTGCATCCTAATTTCTTAGATGTTCACAAATCGTTCTCCAATGTGTCTGTACTAATTTACATTCCCTGCAGCACTGCAAGAATATTCCTATTGCTCCTTATCTTCTGTCTGCCGAAGGGCAACTCATGGTTGTTTGAATTTGCATTTCTCTGACATTAGTAGATGTCTGATTTAAGCAGAAAGGGAAATGACTAAAAGCATTTAAAATCTGGAGGAGAGCTAGAAACTGGGCCTCCAAGGTATGAATCTCATACCACAGCGCGGATGATGACAGACAGCAGGCCCACACTCAGGCGGAGGGGTCCTGTGCGCCTTAAACTAGTGGAGGTTGGCGCATGCTCCGAGGACGCATGCTGGGCAGGGCGAATCTGGCAGTTCCCCTTCCAGTGGGAAGACGTGCTTCCGCCTCGCCAAAGAACCAGACTCCTCAAACACAGATCCAGCAGCCGAATGGTCACAAAGTAATGACAGACCTGGATTCAGTACTGGGGATCGAACCTAGGGCCTTCACGAGGTGCTACGTCTTTAGCCCTTTTGAATTTTCTGATACAGGATTTTGCTAAATCACTGAGTTGCCCAAACAGGGCTGGAATTTGAAATCCTTCTACTTCGGTCCCCCAGAGTGCTAGAATTACAGGCTTGCACTACTCACCTGGCTCTAAGCTCGTTGTTATTCTAAAGTTATTGGTTACTCAGATTTCTTTACCAATGTCTTACCCATACACAGCCTTTGCTTCTCAGGCAGTCCACCCTTTTTCATATTGAAATGTATGAGTTATGTACTTCATGTGGTGGTTCATGCCTGTAATCTCAGCATTCGGGAGGCTGAAGCAGGAGAATTGCTGTGACATGGAGGCCAGCCTGGGCTACATGATGAATTCAAGGCCAGCTTGGACTACATAGCCAGATCATGTCTCAAAAAAAAAAAAAAAAAAAAGTTCTCCCAGCCAGGTGTAGTGGTGTATGCCTATAATCCTAGCACTCTGGGAGACTGAGGCAAAAGAATCACAAGTTCACCCTACCTGGGCAACTTAGTAAGTTAGTGAGGCTCTGTCTGAAAATGACAATTAAAAAGAGTTGGGTCTGTACCTTTGTGGGAAGGGCCTGGATTCCATCCCTAGAACACACCCCCACCCCATCTTGCGCTCCCTTATTATTTATATTTATATTCTTCCAGCATGTGACTGATCGCATCACGTTGTCCATGGAATCTCTCATCTTGTATTTTGTCATGTTATAGTATCAAGTTATCACCATTTTAGGCTATCATTTTCTTCATTATTTGCATGCTGTAGGCTTCCCAGGTTTGAGAATATAGCCACTTGGATTATTTGGACCAACTCTTCTGCAGAACAGAAATAAAATACTTGATAAAATATAGAAACCATCTTGTTAAAACGGATGAGGCACTGACAAGATGATAAAGCACTACTATTCTAAAATCTACAGGATGGAACTGGGGTGAGGCTGGGGCTGTAGATCAGTGGAAAGCACTGGCCTAGTATGTTCAAGGCCCTGGGTTTGATGCTCAGCACAATAGTAAATATAATAAAACCCGAGGGAAATAAGAAGAGATTCAGAGTATTTGCTGCACTGGATGAACTTGACCTTAAATTTGAAAATGAAGAACTGGAAATCACCTGTCTTGCAGTTTTTGTCATACAATTGGGGGTGATACACAAACCTACTCTACCGGTATTGAAGAGGCTGAAGCAGGAAGACAGCCAGTTTGAAGCCATCTTGGGAACAGAACTAGTTCAAGGCCAGCTCTGGGCTACCTAGGGAGACCTTGTCTCAAACAAAACCAAACAAAAGTATATTTGCCATATAAGGTTTAGAATCATCACTTTCTCAATGGTTAGACCTATTCATCTACTTGTCCCTACACTTTTTTTTTTTTAAGGAGGAAAGATTTGTTTGCAGTCACAGTTTGTAGAAGTTTCTGTCCATAGTCAAGTGGTTTCTGTTGCTGTTGTTGCTTGTTTATTTGTTTGTTTGTTTGTTTGTTGAGACAGAATTTTACTATGTGGTCTAGACTGGCCTTGAATTCACTATGTAGTCCAGGCCTTGAACACATGCCAATCCGCCTGCCTCAGCCTCTCGAGTGCTGGTATTACAGGTGTCCACCACCATGTCGGGTTGTTCCTACACTTGATGGCAGAAGTGTTTGTACCTAGGTTAGGGTCCTTGGATGGGGCAGTCCCCCCACAGGCTTTTGAAAAGCGACAGTAATGCTTTTCCTTAGTTAAGTGCCAGATGGGTGTGGCAATGAGGTGGGCAAGTGGAGCCTGCTTTTCCACTGCAGGTCCTTCCTCAGGCAGGTGGTTTTTAGACAAAATTTTACCTGTTAATTTCCCAACCTGTTTGAAGACTGCTGCCAAAGCACCCACATCTGCTCCAGGCGATGCAATCAGCAAGGTTCCCAGCAGCATCATTCCTAACATAAACACCCACACATCCATCTGCAGGAGAGTAGATATGTTACACTCTGGCTTAGTGATAAAATGTGAAACAGGAGATGGATGATAAAGTGAGAACGTCTAATTACATCTAATCTCACATGGTTCCAGAAAATGAGGAGAATGAGAATGAAGCAAGCCAGCATGGTGGCACATGCCTGTAATTCCAGTTTTGGAGATGCTGAGTTCAAGCCTGGGCTGCACAGCAAGACCCTGTCTCAGAAAAAAAAAAAAAAAAAAAAAAAAAAAAAAAAAAAAAAAAAAAAAAAAAAAAAAAAAAAAAAAAAAAAAAAAAAAAAAAAAAAAAAAAAAAAAAAAAAAAAAAAAAAAAAAAGAAAAAAAAAAAAAAAAAAAAAAAAAGGAATGAAGCAATGTCAACATTTGTAGAATCATTGGCAGAGAATTTTGTAGAGCTGATAAAAGACAACAATCCAAAAACTCACTAAGAGTAATAAATCGTAATCAGGATAAATAAACATAAGTGGATACTTAGAACACAGTGGAATTGGCAAGCACCACAGAAACAAAGGCAATCATTTTAAGGAAACAAGTTGTTGGGTGTTTCGCCCCTGCAACAGGAAAATGACTAACATATGGACTACTGAGAGCCTATTTGGAAAAAAGTCAAAAATTGAAAATGCAATTTAAAAAAAGATAGAAAAAGTCAGAAAGACAACTGGCATCAACTTCTCAAAGCAACAGTGGAATCCACGAAGATAGCAATAATGTCATAAATATGGAGAAAGAGGCAGGGTGTGGTAGTGCATGTTATCCCAGCACTTAGGAGGCTGAGGCAGGAAGATTGCTGTGAGTTTGACACTAGCCTGGTGAGTTCAAAGCCAGTGTGAACTACCTAGTAAGATCCTGTCTCAAAAAAAAAAAATTATATATATATAGAGAGAGAGACAGAGAGACAGAGAGACAGAGAGACAGAGACAGAGAGACAAACAGATACATGGGAAAACTACCAGTTAGAACTCTGTACCAAACAAAAGAATACTTTTTTGGCAGTAATGGGGGTTGAACCCAGGGCTTACCCTAGACTACCCCTATTCCCAGCACTGAGCTACCTCCTACTCCTTTTTTCAAGACTTTTGAAATGGCTCAATAAATTGCTCAGGGTAGACTGAAACTTGGGATCTTCCTGTCTCATCTTGCAGAGCAGCTAGAATTCCAGGTGTGTGCCACTGTATCCCACTATACTTTTTTTTTTTTTGGTGGCACCAGGAGTCAAACTCACAACCTCGCACCTACTAGGCAGTCACTCAAGCCACTGAGCCAAACTCCCAGCCCTGGTTTTATAACACAGGGTCGCACTATGTAGTTCAGACTGGCCATGCGCTCACGTTGTAGCGCAAGCTGGCCTCAAACTCACAACGCTCCACCTACTGCAGCCTCTGGAATGCTGGGATTAAAGGTGTGCGTCACAACCCCCGGCTTATTCTGTTCTTTTTGAAAAATTTTTTTTCTATGTACTCTTATTTATCTGCTCATATATTTTCTAATTCTGCCTGTTTTAAATGTTATAGTTTAATAATTTCTGATATCTAGTAGAGGAAATTCCTCTTATCTTTCTTCTTCAAAATTGCTTTGGTTAATCTTGATTCTTTACTCTTCCATATTAATTTAAAATTAGTTTGGTTATTTCCTGAGGAAATTATTTTTATTGAAATTTCATTAATTTTATGTATCAGTTTGGGGATAGTTGTATTTAATATATTTTAAATATATTGAATTTTCCTATCTATGAACAAGTTCTCAGTCTTTCTTTAACTCTTTTATGTCTTCTATAAAGTTTTATCATTTTCTCCTTAAAAATATATCATCTTAGGTTTATACAGGTATATCGTTAATTTGCTGGTATTATAAATGAGGCTTTTTTATTAACTGATTAGTGCTGGAGTACATAAAAAGTAGCAATTATTGTCAGATATCTTGAATCCAGAAATCTTGGTAAATTCTCTCTCTCTCTTTTTTTTTTTTTTTGTTTGTTTGTTTTTGTTTTGTTTTTGCAACACCGGAGCTCAAACTCACAACCTCACACCTGCCAGGGCAGGCGTTTAAGCCAGTGAGCCGAACTCCCAGCCCTGGTGTTTTTGAGGCAGGGTGGCACTATGTAGCTCAGGCTGGCCTTGAGCTCGAGTTGTAGCCCAAACTGGCCTCGAACTCACAACGCTCCTCTTACCTCAGCCTCCGGAGTACTGGGATTAAAGATGTGTGCCACCACACCCGGCTGGTAAATTCTCTTTATTTTAAAATAGTTTATATGGGCATAGTAGTACACACCTGTAATCCTAGCACTTTGGAAAGCTCAGGGAGAAGGATTTCAAGTTGGAGCCCTGGGCATTTTAGGGACTTAGTGAACTGCTGTCTTAAAATATCCAAAGGGTTGAGGATGTAGCTTAGTGTTAAAGGCCCTGGTTTAAATCTCCAGTACCACACCAGCACCATACACACACACACACACACACACACACACACACACATTATTTTGTATATTTTCTGGAGTTGATACTGTGACCTGAGATTAGCAATCATTATATTTCTTCCTTCCCAGTCTTTATATCATTATTTTGTACTTTTCTTCTTGTATTAGCTTGACCCTGAAATATGGCTTAATAGCAGTCATGATAACAGGCAACTTTTTCTCCCAATATTAGAAATTTTTTTTAGACAGGCTGTCAATATGTAGTTTAGGCTGAACTTCAGTTCTATTATGTAACCCAGGGTGACCTTGAACTCACAGTAATCTTCTTGTCTCAGCCTCCTGAGTACTGGGATTATAAGCATGCACCAATTTTAAAGGGAATAATTTTGAAGTTAAAGCACTAAATATATGTAATGTTTGCTGTAGGTTTTTTTTTAAAGTTTGTAATATAAGCTTTATTTGATTAAGCTTATCAAGCTTGACTAAGTATATTCCTAATTAGCTAGAAGAGGATTTTTGCATGCTTTTATAAAAAAGTAATAGAGTCAGCTATGGTGGGCCACATCTGTAATCCCAGCAGTCATGAGGCTGAGGTGAGATCATTGCAGTGAGTATAAAGTCATTTATCCAGACCTTGTCTCAAAATAAAATAAAATAATAAAATAAAAGTAATAAAGATATTTACTCTGGTGTTTATTTGTTTGTTTTGTCTTTTAAGACAGGGTCTTGCTCTGTAGCCCAGACTGATCTCGACCTCACAATGATCCTCCTGCTTCAGCCTCCTGACTGCTGGGATTGTGGGTGTAAACCACCACACAAGGCTCTGAGATTTACTCTCTTCTAACATTAGAAGTGACCTTGGAGGTAATTTTAAATCAGTTTCAGAGGTTTCAGTCCGTGGCCAGCAGCTCCATTGTTCCAAGCTCTGGCAAGGTGGAGGACCATGGTGGAAGAGCGAGGTGAAGGATAAAGGTTGCTGGCTGCCAGAAAGCAGAGCACTGGGGAAGAACCAGAGAGGAAAGGGCCAGGGACAAGATACTGTCCCCAAGGTCACAGCCTCCCATTCTGGCCCTGCATCTAGGCTCCTGCTAAGTTTCTATCCCTTCCCAATAATGCCATCAAATTATTATCCATGGATGATTAATTCACCAATGATGCCAGAGACATCATGATCCAATCACCTTCAGAAAGGTGACCTCGGAACAGGGAAAACTCCTGGGGACATTTTAGTTGTAAACCATAACATGCCTCAAAACCTCTCAGTGACACTTGATTTTTTTTTCAGTGACTCTTTGAAAGGTGCGTGGCAGTACTTGAAATCCCTGCCTGTAAGGAGGATGATCTCTAACCACAGTCCCTCCTGCGTGTGCTCTGCGGCAGAACCGTCCTGACGTCGGTGTCCTGTTTTCCATGTCCCGCCTGTCAGTTCCATTTTCTTAAATGGAAACCATTAACATGACTCAAAAACCACAGGAATGGTCATAAGTGGGTTCTTCTTTTTTATTTCTTATTTCCACATCAGATGGGCAATGTGCTGGTGTCGTAACAAGGTTTGAGAGAGGCACATCTCATGCATATGACATGAACACGCAATCATCACACTCATGAACCAGAGGATCAGATAAGTGGGTTCTTGCTACTGAACAAAATCTTTTTGAAAAAAACTCTTCCCTGAATGATACAGTTTATTCTTTCGTAAGGCTCTACAGATGGCAGACCTATTCCAAGGAATATTTCCTGAGAATTTTCTAACTTTGGTTAGAGTCATCTGGCAGCACAGCCCTCCGCTTGAAGGACTTTTCCAGAGACATTCAGAAGGAGAACTAGTGGCACACATCTATAATTCCGGTGCTTGGGGAAGCTGAGGCAGGTGGAACACAAATTCAAGCCCAGCTCAGTGACTCAATGAGACCCTGTCTCAAAATAAAAAAGGGTTGTGGGTGTAGTTTAGTGTAAAGGCTTTGGGTGGCTCAACTCCCTGTATCGTTTCCAGACACATAGCATGAGAACCAACTTCTGCTTCTGCTTTCCTTCCATAAACCCCTCCTCTGGGTGGAGGAGGCTGTCTGTGGGCTGAGAATCTGTTGTGTTCTCTTCCTCCACTACCTCCATCTGGGGCTTCTTCTGGCAGCAGTGAGCTGGTCTGCACATCCCTATTTGCCTTCCTCACCTTCTTTCCCACCAGCCATTCAAAATATGGTCCAGTAGGAAATCTCGGGGAGTGTTTGTAGGAATAAAACAAACTGTCCTACTTAGAGCAGTGGTCTCCTGCCTGTGCTGAATCATTTGGCCACAACCCAGATCCAGTGAAATTGTAGTGGTGGGAAAGCATGAGTGCATGTTTTTTGTTTTTTTGTTTTTTTGTTTTCTTGGGATTGAACCCAGAACTTCACACATGCTAAGTAAGTGCTCTACCACCAGTCACATCCCTGTATTATTACAGTTATGGACCTAATTTATGGAAGGATCCTGTGTGTAGACAGGATGTACCTTTAGGGTTGGTCTTTAGTTATTTTTTCCTTTCACTTGTATCCCTGTAAGGGGAAGCAGACAATGACACGTGATGGGTGGAATCAAATGGGCTGGATCTAGGCAGGGAATTTCTGAATATTTCCCAGGTGATCATTAAATGCAACCAAAATCCAGAACCATTTAACTAGAGGCTATCTGACATATGTAAGGGGGTTAAATGATTAATTTAACAAGCTATTGTTATAGGAAAAATGTGTAATTGTATATCCGTAAAAATATGAGTCTTCAGAGTGTGATGAAGTGGGTTGTTTTGTTTTGCTTTGTTTTGTTGAGATAGGATCTTGTTATGTAGCTCAGGCTGGCCTCAAACTTGTGTCACTCCTCCTGCCTCAGCTTCCCAAGTGCTGGGATACAGGCATGTGCCACTGAAAAATAACTTTTTTTTTTTTGGTCTTTTTGAGAAAAGGCTTCATGCTGCAGTTTAGGCTGGTCTTGATCTTACTTTGTAGCACAAGCTGGCCTCAAACTCACAGCAATCTCCTGCCTCAGCCTCCCAAGTGCTGGGATTACAGGTGTGCACCACCATGTCCAGGCTTTTTTTGTCTTTTTTTTTGGAGACACGGTCTTGCTATATAGTTCAGGCTGGCTTTGAACTTACTATGTAGTCCAGGCTGGTCTCAAATAAATTAATGATGATGCTTCTGCCTTAGCCTCCTAAGTGCTAGGACTACAGGCTTGCACCACCATGCCTGGTTTTTAAAAAATCTTATAATCTAGTGGGAGACAGAAATATATACCAAATAATAGCAGGAAGTCAGCAGATTATATATGAGTCGGGGAGTGTAGAGTCAGGAAAAATGCTGAGTACAAAATTTGATAACAACAGCTGAAAGGAAGCCCAAGGTGGCGGAAGGAAGTGGTCATCAGAGGCGGGTGGAGGGTCACAGGATCCTACAGTGGCCACTGTGACTTGGAAAGCTGTTCTGTACTTGCTTGGTTACTGGGAAGCACATCATTAGTGGTATCTACCTGCACAGATGGTGGGTGTTGGGAAGCTGGGACAGGGAGGTATACAAAGTGTGGGAAGAGCACTAAAGACCAACAGCTCAAACTTAAAATTTATCTATGCTGCTAAATATATTTAGTTTGCTATCAAAACTAACACTACCTTTAGAAAATTTATGATTGGAAAAGTAATTCTACTCAAACATTTGAGCTTGTTCTGCAGAGCAGATATTCTAGATACTGGAATGTAAAGGAACTTGCGTGTCTTACTTACTTTTCTTGTTGCTGGGACAAAATACCCAAGACCCAAAGTTAGAGGGAGAAAAGTTTTATTTAGCTCACAGTTTGTAGAGGTTTCACCCATAATCGGCTGGCTCCAAGGCAGGGTGGCAGATGGCAGAGGGGCAACGGCTCATGGTGGCAGAAGACAGCAAAAACAATATAAGTGAAAGGGGAAAACGAGCTTCTTTCTGTCCCTTTTGTTTTATCCAGACTGCTGGGATTAGAGCACAGCCCACTGAATCAGAGGCACCCTTAATCCCAGCATTGCACTAAGAATCACAAACTCTAGATTGAGCTGCCTCTGAAAAAGGCCCATCTAAAACTGCACAAGGCTTTGAGGGAGTGGGGCATCTAGACCCAAACCATAACGATAAGTATGAGTTATTATAACAATAGCATACAAATTAAAATAAGGGTCAGCTCCATAGTAAGAACTAATGGGGAGGCTGAGACCTTTCCTGGGACCCTGACCTGTCTGGGCTCTCAGTTAACCACCTCCCAGGACACAATTTGGCCTCTGTTGCAGGTGTAAGATCCTCACTTTGGGAGCTAGGGTTGTTGGCTCATGCCTGTGATCCCAGTACTTGGAAGGCTGAGGTAGACTTGCTGGAGGTTCAAGACCAGCTTTGGCTACATAGTGAGTTCAAGGCCAGTCTGGACTACACAGTGAGACCCTGTCTCAAAAAGCAAAAAAATCAAGCTGGGCGTGGTGGCACATGCCTTTAATCCCAGCACTCGGGAGGCTGAGGTAGGAGG
>RJWM01035510.1:0-18856 GCA_004363535.1 Dasyprocta punctata
ATGGTCCAGACACCATGTTTAACCTGGCTCTACTGAGTGAGATCTGGCTGCCCTCAAAAATTCCCTTGGCCACTTAAGGTTAAGCCTTTCTCTACCAAGTAGATCTGCTTTTTTACACTTCCTTCTCCAAAAAGTCAAGTCCTGCAAGACCCTCCAACCAATTCATACTCAGAATGGAACTGAGGGATAATTTGGCTTATGAGGCAAGAGAGGCTTAAATATGTGTACTTGGCAGCACAAAGTAGAGGCAAATTCAGTTCTTTACATGTTATCTATTAATCTTTTTTAGGATACTGTCAGTTTCCTTTCTGTGATTTGATATTACATATTATGGAATCTAGGTGTTGAACTGCCTTTACTGGTGAGGGTTCTAAAATGTTTGCCAAGGATATGTTTTTCCCTTGCAGGTGTATCAAAAACATCCACTCCCCAAAACCATATGTTATATCCATTGCTTCTTCTGTTAGGGATAAAACACTGGCTAACCTGATGTTGAAGTGTTGGTGATATCATGGAACATACCTTCATGGGAATAAAGTCTCCTGTTTTTAGAAGGAAGTCAAGAGCACACAGAATTGATGTAAATAAATGACCAATAGATGGCCCCTCCAGTATCAGGGGAGCATATTTTGTGTACAGGACTTTCCCAAGGCTTTTTAAATCATATCTTTGGGAAGCTACCTGGTCTACTAACCCAAAAACCCAAATGTGAAAAAGAGGTTCTGGCTGGAACAAAATGGGTACAGTGATGTCTTTAACAGGTAAGGCTGACACATCTGAACTGCCTTCCGGGGGCCTCACCTCTTGGGACCCCTGAGGAGAACGAGAATGCCCCCTTGGGGGGCCCAGCCCACTGGGCCGAGCCATGCAGCAGGCACCAACCAGGACACATCTGAACTGCCTTCTGGGGGCTTCACCTCTTGGGACCCCGGAGGAGAACGAGAATGCCCCCTTGGAGGGCCCAACCCGCTGGGCCCGAGTGATGCAGCAGGCACTGACCAGGACACATCTGAACTGCCTTCTGGGGGCCTCACCTCTTGGGACCCCGGAGGAGAACGAGAATGCCCCCTCAGGGGGCCCAGCCCGCCGGCCTAGCAGCACAGGCGCGGGGGCTCGGAATCAGGGACAAACACTCCCCCCCCCCAACCCCCGGTCAGCAACCTTGTTTCAGAGGTCTGGCAAAATTGATAGCAACCAAGGAATATCAAGCAGCTATTTGCTAGTATTGTTTTGTAGATTTTGCAGGCCTCTGATCAGCAACCTGAGCATCTCTTTGGAAGGTGACAGTAGGCAATGTAGCAAATATGGGGGATTCTCTTCTGTCTTGTCTTCGAGGCCCAATGTGGTTCTCACTGTTTTGCTTTACCTCTGATCATTACTATTATTATTAATAAAAAAACAAAAAATAAAAAAAAAATAAAAGGTAAGGCTGGTTAGGCTGACCCCAACATAGAATTTAGTTTTAAAAATGTCAACACCATCTCAAAGATCGACAGGAAATCTAGGAAGAAGGAACAAAAGTGAGAAATCAAGGAAGGGAACCAGTGTTTTGATCAAGGTGGGGCCAAAAGCGAAGAAGGAAGTTCTTACCTTTCTCAAAGTGAAGTCCAGGTAAAGGTTTTGAAGGCCAAGGAAGCAGTACTGAAAGGTGTCAACAGCACAGGAAAGAACTACATGTCATCCAGCTATGTCAACCCAGAAGCAGAGGCAGCCCACAAATCCTTGAAAGAGGCCCCCTAACAGAAACAACCTGGACCGTTAATGCCATCATTCAGTTCCTCTGACCACGGACTCTGCCACAAAGAAAAGTGGGAGGCAACGACGCACTTGTATTCAGTGGATACCAAGGCCAACAAACACCATATCAAACGGGGTGTGAAGAAGCTCTGTGAGTGGATGTGGCCAAGGTCTGTACACTGATGGGAAGCTCCTGATTATGGTGCTTTAGATGTTGCCAATAAAATCGAGATCCATGGTTGTCCAACCTTTCGGCTCACCTGTGCTGCACTGAATGAATTGTGTTGGGCCACATTTAAAATATATAATATAGTTAATGTGTCTAAGCAACAAAACTTTCTCTTTTTTAATAATATTTTTATTATAAGATTAAAATGAAATAACACAACAAGCCCACAAGCCGTGGTTGGACATGTTTGATAGCTGACTGATTCTCGGTATACATTTTTCACTACATAAAGAACCAGAATAACTGTAATACAGCTGGAAATGCTAATTACCTTGATTTTATCATTATACATTATATATATGTATGGAATTATCACACTGAACTCCATAAAATATATATAACTTAAAAAGCAATGATCTATACAATAAAAAAAAGTATCATCCCATTTAAAAGCCACCTACATTCAGCTGTCACATCCTCCAGGGCTGCAAGCTGGAGACCAGCCTGGCTTGTTGCCATGGCGCTCACCCCTGCACCCCAGCTGCTTAAGAAAGACTTGAAAGTCCAAATTCCACCGGACTGATTTGTACCATGTTCCTAATTGTCATCTGCATTTGTGCCCCCACACATGTAAATCAGAAGCTTGAACATTATATACTCTGGGGAAACATCAGGTTTCTCAGGAAAATTTGCCTAACCATTTCTCATTGCCTGATAACTGACTTTAGGTACCTCCCCAAAAGACAGGTGCCAACAAATCTAGTTTGGTCCATTGTGCAATTAGGGAGCCATCACCTGGGTAACAACTAGATCTGATATGGAGTAACCGATATCAGATATTTGAAAGTTGTGGGTACTTGGAAGTTGTATCGACACAAAATGGATTGTGTCCAGCACTGTTAACTCTTGGGCAGTGGTATTTGTGTACTTGTAAAAAAGATTCCAAAGTGCTAGAAACCAGTGATTACATGTCCTAAAAGTACTGCTCAAAAGTGGTTTTTGTATGTAGAGCACCTTACTAAGCCCAAATGTTCACCTGATCTGTCTTTTTCATGCTAATACACTGGAATTTTCAAACATCATATAGTGCCAGAGAACGACAACACTGGATATATAATTCAACCATGATATAAAACTTTTCAGAACAGCCACACAACTCACGTACTAAACAGCATGTTAAAGCTATCACTGGAGTAATAAGTAAGACTGTCATAAATAAAATATAGACCTAAAAGTTTATCTCACCTAAATAAATCTCTTCACATATTCTCTGGATCCTATGTTCATTATTGGTATTTGGAAAATTCAAAAAGTCTCTGAAAATGAAAATCAGCAAGAACCACACTTTCTCAGAAATATTGCTAACATTTTGAATATTTCATTCCATAATTTTAAAGATGTAAATGTGCTTTACAAAATGCTAATTTAGGTAGTCATTGTTAATATTGTCAAATGAATATTTACCAGCAATTACTTTTGGACAGATGACTTTCTCAAATTTTTACTTTTTGAATTTGCCTTATTTCCACTTTTGATAAATACCATTGCAAAAATATCTCTGAGTATGTATTTTTTGTTGGCATTTATAGTTACATACTTGGAGTACATCCCTAAAAGAGAAAGTTTAGATTCAAAATATAGGAATGTTTTTGTCATTCACACTTTTAACAGGATACGTAGTAGTGCTTATATTGCCGTATTCTTAACAACAGTATCTTCTGTTTCTGTGCTTGCAAATTGGACAATACAATGTTTCCTCAATTTCTCTGTTTTTGCTAATAAAACAAAGAAGGTAAACTGGGCATACTGTATTTAGAAAAAGCAGAAAGGAAAGAAGGAAGTAAAAGAAAAGAAATAAAATTTTAGTAAAACTTTAAAAAGTGACCAAAGATGTTAACCTCTGTTTTGTCAAATCAGACATTCTAATTCTCAACATTATTTCAAACTGCCAAGATGAACTTTCCTAAAAGTTGTTCTCTACTTTGAGTGGAGGAAGCCTAGACTTATATCTCTTTCCTGTGTACTTGTATGCTGGCTTGGTTACGATACTGAAAAGCTGCAACAAAACAGTGATGTTGATTGCTCATAAAATCTTCCAGCAGCAGAATCAGATGGGTTAAACCAACTCTTTCAAGAAAACTGACAAAAAGGAGTTAGTCAATTTTCAG
This sequence comes from Dasyprocta punctata, assembly GCA_004363535.1. NCBI lineage: Eukaryota > Metazoa > Chordata > Mammalia > Rodentia > Dasyproctidae > Dasyprocta > Dasyprocta punctata. The sequence goes on from RJWM01035510.1 coordinate 4,075, forward strand.
GTTAAGAAAGTGCACACCAGAATAAACTTGACTGGTGTAATACTGCCCAGAAATATCTGCGTATTTGGAGAAAACTGATATAAAACGAATTTCAACCGGAACACAGTTTGGAATCATCTACATGGCTATTGTTGAACAGCAAACTAGTGCTTTGTGTTTAACTGCTGACGGGGGCTTCTTACACAGCATCCACTTCTAACTCCTACTCTGCTATCGCAAGAACAGCATCATTCAGGTGCCCCCTGCTAACAAAATTGTTTTTCACACAGGTGAGATATAGAATTATGTGACTTTTCAATGTATGCTAATACCAAGTGTGATTCACTGATGGGCCAGATCTCCAGGACTGTGGCACTCCATTGTCACTGGAAGGAAGAGCCTACATGGTGGGTCGAGGTTCTGTGTGGCACTTGACCGCACATGAGTACTCCACACATGTATGCATATTTCTGTGCCTTCGCCTTGAGCTAGGTCTAAGCGCTTCAGGATGGAGGGAGCTGTACAAATCACAGAGAATTAAGACTTGCCCAGTGACGTTTATAGACACACAGCCAAGTCTTCCTTATCTGCATGTGGATTCTTCATCTGTTGTTGAGCAGTGGAAAATAGTATTTAAACTTTTTGTTTGCAAAAAACATCAAATTTATAGAAAAGGTGCAGTAATAATACAATGAACTCCTGTGGATCCTTCATCTGGATTAACTCACTTAACGTATTTTCCTACACTTGCTTTCTGTCTTGATAATTTTTGATCCTGGATTATATATCTGATGTATATCCCCTCAAAATACTCTCCATTGCTTTGAATATATATCCCATAATTCTGGCAATGTCTTTTACTGTCATATGATTTTAAAAATGTAAACATTTGCTGTATCACCCTTTGTACAAAATAGTTTTTGCTGAAGCATTTGAGAGTAAGTTGTAGACACCACATTCCTTCATCCCTGACCATATCAATGTACATTTCCTAAAAATGAGAATGTTTTCTTACATAGCATAGTATAATGAATAAATTCAGGAAATTTAACATTGATAAAACTGCTGCAAACTGTACAGTTTTTATTCAATGTCTGCATTTGTCTAACTACTGTCCTTACTGTATTTTTCAAAAATTTAGGATTGCACAGTGCATTTCATGATCATCTTTTACATCTTCAATTAACCTAAAATACTTCCTCAACCTTTAATGATTATTTGAAATTTTAAAAGAGTACAGAGCAGTAGTATTATAGAACGTCCTCAGTTTGGGTTTGTCTGACTATTGATTTGACTCAGGTTGTCCTTTTGAAGGGAGCAGGAATATCACAGTAGTAATGTGTCACTGTCATTGCCTAATACATCAAAAGACAAGGGTGTTATTGTACCATTGTTGGTGATGATAACCCTAGTCAGTTAGAATGGCATCTGCCAAATTGTGCTATGGTAAAGACTCAATTCCCCTCTTGCTAATGTGGGAAGATACTTTCCATCCATGTAGATACACTGTTCCTCCCAAACGTTCGATCTCGCTCATTTAGGAACCCTTGTTGGAGTTTTTCTGTATTATTTAGGACAATTATGGCTTCAACAGAACACTTTTTCTGCCAGTTCTACATTTATTAGTTGATACTCTATTGCAAAAATGTCTTAGCCTTCTGTCTGACCATCTATATGCATCCATTCATCTACTTTCTCTCTCTCTCTCCCCTTTCCTTCTCTGTCACTCTCTACATTCCCTCTTCTCCTCTCTCCTCCCCTCCCTTCCCCTCTCTTCTCCTCTCCTTTATCCTATTAGAATTAGTATGCACTCGTGGATGAATTTAAATTAATTATTATTTTGTAACATGGACAGTTTTTAAATCCCCAGCCCTCGGTTGGCTATTTTTTATTTTTTTACTTTAAACACTTCTACTGCAATACAAACTCTGTCTTACAGAGATTCATTCTAATTTTTAACTAGAAAGCTGTAAAATTTAATTTTAAAAATGTTTCCACATAATGCTTTCTGAAGTTAAGTACGACAACTTTTGGACACTTTTGCAGTACCCAAGTCTTCCATCTATTATGCTGCGTAACTGTGACTTGGCAGGTCTTGTGAAGTTGCTAAGTGGAAGACTGAACTGAGTAAAAACTTTCCAAAGTCAGCTTTTTGTAAAATATTCTTCATGTCCCTCAGTCTGATTTGGGTTCTTGAAAAATCATATAATTACAGTGTTGACGCCTAACACAAGTCAGATAGGCCTGGAAGATAAATGGAGGCTTTATAGGGCCACGGCATGCCATTCCTTTTATTATTTTTAATTTCTCTTGGCTTTCAATATAACTACTGTTTTAGTTTTGGGGAAAAGATGAGTTATGTTCCTTAAAATATTAGATTTAAAAGTAAAGTCTCTTTTCTAAAGTAAAATCAACAACTAAAAATAAACCCCTCTGTATTCTCCTTTTAGAAGCACCAATGTGTTACTTAAAAATAGCAAGTAATTTTTAAAAATATTCTTGGACTTAAAAATCCCTAATTAAATGGGAGCAGCCAACTATGTAAGACAAATCTTAATAGACATGAAAAATCAAATAAACAACAATAAAGTTATAACAGGGAACCTTAACACCCCATTGTCACAAAGAAACAGATCAACCAAACAAAAAATCAGCAAAGAAATAACAGAACTGAATCAAACTTGTGAACAAGTGGACCTAGTAGATGTGTACCAAGTGTTTCACCCAACAACATCAGAATACACATTCTTCTCAGCTGCACATGGGTCATCCTCTAAAATAGATCATATACTAGCCCACAGAAAACGCTTAAGTAAATGCAAAGGAACTGAAATAATTCCATGCATATTATCTGACATTAGCACAATAAAATTGGAAATTAATGACAAAAAACCCCACAAGAACCCCATAAACACATGGAAATTAAATAACACTCTCCTAAAGAACCAATGGGTCACAGACGATATTAAAGAAGAAATTAAATAATATCTATAATCAAACAAAAATGCAAATACAAATTACTGGAACCTATGGGACACAATGAATGCAATCCTCGGAGGGAAATTTATAGCACTAAACTCCCACATCAGAAAAATGAAAAGAACACACATAAACAACCTAGTGCTGCATCTCAAATGTCTAGAAAAAAAAAGAGCAAGTCAAGCCCAAAGCTCAAAGAAGGGAGGAAATTATAAACATCAGAGCAGAAATTAATGCAATTGAAACTAAGAAAACAATACAAAGAATTAATGAATTGAGTTGGTTCTTTGAAAGACTAAATAAAATTGATAAACCCCTAGCCAACCTTATCAAAAAGAGGAAGGAAAAGACTCAAATCCATGCAATAAGAAATAAAAAGGGTGAAATCACTACAGATCCTATGGAAATACAGAAGATCATCAATACCTACGTCAAAAACCTTTACTCCCATAGGTTCAATAACACAGAAGAAATGGACATATTCCTAGAAACGTATGAATTACCAAAGCTGAATCAAGGAGATGTAAAACTGCCAAATAACCCAATTTCAGTTAATGAAATTGTAAATGTAATTAGAACCTTACCAACAAAGAAAAGCCCAGGTCCTGATGGATTCACTGCTGAATTCTACAAGAAATTTAGGGAAGACTTAATGCCAACACTCCTCAAACACTCCAATGAAACTGAAAGGGAAGCAAGTCTCTCTAACTCATTCCTGGAAGCAAGTGTTACCCTAATTCTAAAACCAGAGAAAGACCCAACCAAAAAAGAAAATTACAGGCCAATCTCCTTAATGAACACAGATGCAAAAATCCTCAATAAAATACTGGCAAACAGAATGCAACAATACATCGGGAAGATTATACACCATGACTAAGTGGGATTCATCCCAGGAATGTAGGGATGGTTAAACATATGCAAATCAATAAATGTAACACACCATATCAACAGAGCCAAGGACAAGAATCACACGATCATCTCAATAGATACGGGAAAAGCTTTTGACAAAATCTAACACTCATTCATGATAAAAACCCTACAGAAAATCAAAATAGATGGTCTCTACCTCAACCTGATAAAAGCCATGTATGGGGTATGCTATGTCCCCCCAAGTCCTCACATACTTTTGATGGGGCTAAGTCTGGCGCTTGCTTGTGTTCCATTTGCTGTACCCACCCAGGGGTGGAGCCGACATAAAGTGTAAGTGAAGGCGGGTCTTCTCTCTTCCGTCTGTCTGTCTGTCTCTCGCCTCACGGCTTGCAGCTTGCAGCCGCCATGAACAGCAGGCCCACCAGGCCACGCTATCTTGGAGCCAACTTAAGTGTGGACTGAAACTCCCGAGAAACCGTAAGAATAAACCTTTCCTTCCCTTATTTTGGGCGTCAGGTATTTTGTCTCGACAACGAGCGAAAAGTAACTAAGACAAGCCATATATCATAAACCAACAACCAACAACTTACTAAATGGTCAAAAAGTGAAAACTTTCAACCTAAAATCAGGAACAAGACAAGGATGTCCACTATCACCACTCCTATTCAGTATAGTTCTGGAAACATTAGCCAGTGCAATTAGACAAGAGAGAGAAATAAAAGGAATAAGGACCAGAAAGGAAGAAGTAAAATTACCATTTTTTGCAGATGATATGATACTCTACATAGAAGACCTGCAAAAATCCATTGAAAGACTTCTAGTTGTAAAAACCAAATTCAGTAATGTAGCTGAACACAAGGTCAACACTCAAAAATCAATAGCATTATTGTACACAAACAACAAACTCACTGAGAGAAAAATCAGGAAAACCACACCCTCCACTATAGTATTCAAAAAAAATGACATACTTAGGAATCAGTCTAACAAAGGAAGTAAAAGATCTAAACCGTGAAAATTATATTACTCTGAAAAAGGAAATTGAAGAGGATTTCAGAAAATGAAAAGATATTCCCAGTTCATGCATAGGAAGAACAAACATTGTGAAAAAGGCCATTCTTCCAAAATCATTATACAGATTTAATGCAATTCCAATCAAAATACCATTTGCATACCTCACAGAGCTACAGAAATCATCCCAAAAATTCACCTGGAACCAGAAGGACCTAGAATAGCAAAGGCAGTTCTGGGCAACAAAGATAAGACAGGAGGCCTCGCATTCCCTGACTTCAAATTAATTATATTACAAAGCTACTGTGATAAAACCAGCATGGTACTGGAATAAAAACAGACCTGAACAATAATGGAATAGATTAGAAGATACAGCCACAACTACAAACACACTCAGCCACCTCATCTTTGACAAAGGGGCCGAACATGTACACTGGAAGAAAGATAGCCTCTTTAAAGAGTGGTGCTGGAAAAACTGGCTTTCCATAAGCTGAAAACTAAAACTAGACCCATGTCTATCATCATGCACTAAAATAAAGTCAAAATGGATCAAAGATCTAAATATTAAAACAGAGACACTAAATCTGCTGGAAGAAAAAGTAGGTAAAAATCTTGACGACATAGGAGTAAGCAGAGTTCATGAACAAAATCAAACTGCACAGAAAATACTTCCCAGAATCAACAACTGGAATTTTGTCTTATTAAAAAGTTTTTGCATGTCAAAGGAAATCTCCAACAGAGTGAAACCAGGTTGACTGTAGACATGGCTCCCAGGATGAGCTTTGTTAATCTTTTTTAGTTTTCTTCATTCGAGGAGGAAGATTTCTTTCCTTTCAGTAAAATACAACTTCATCCATTACTAGTGTGACTCACATTAGTGGAATTACAAATTTAGTTTTTTGAGATGTAGCATGCAGAATGTCAGTTTTTTAGATAAAGGTTAATCTTAAAGACATTCTCAAACAGCATTGGTCGTGGAAAGTGACTTACACATTCAGGTACTAAATGTCACATACTTCAAGGCATAAAATTCTGGACATAAACCTGGGCGTGGTGGCACACCCTATAATGCCAGCACTTGGGAGGCTGAGGCAGGAGGATTGTTGTTGCAAATTAAAGACCAGCCTGGGCTACAAAGTCAGCTCAAGGCCAACCTGAATTGCATAGTGAGAACTTGTCTCAGAAAGACAAAAAAAAAAAAACAAAATTCTAGACATAATTAGTCTCAGATCTGAGATGAATACTTGTATTTGAGAAGACGGGCTCTTAATATCCCTATAATGAAATCTAAACAAAAACATGGGCTGCCATTGGTTTACATAGCAACAGGTTAATCAGTTGATAAGGTAGTAAATTGCCAGGCTTAGCAAGATTTAGCATGACAATGACTTGTATGAACATTTTCATCTCACTAATGGAAAGTAAAAAAAGATAGGTGGTGGAAATTTTGGGAGTGGGGATACATTTAGGGGACAGACTGTGGTCATGGATTTGGGGATATGCATGTAATTATCTCAAAATTCATCAAGTTGTCTACATTAAATATAGAGTCCACCAAAAAAATGTATATACACTTCAGGAAAAGAAAAATGTTTTTTTTTTCAACAGATGGTGTTACCCTTATATAGGTGACCCTAGAGGATGTCACAGAAAATCCACTAGACTGCTGGCCCTTAGAGAAGAAACTGAAAATGTGTATGCAGTAATCTCAATGACCAAGGTTACCCAAACAGTGGTTCACTGTGCTAATAAATATCTGGAAGCTAATGGCCATCATTTTGAGCACCTCCTGTAATTGCAAAAGGCAAATGTAACATGTATTAATCTCACGATTCTCAATAAATTTAATATTAAAATATTTATACAAGACCTTCTTTTCCTGAAGTGTGTATATATATTTTTGTGAGATTCCGTATATACAACTTTTGTATGTCAATTATACTTCAACAAAGTTGTTTTAAAATCCCACCCACGCACTGTATAGTTTTTTATTCTTGTACTTATCCTAGAATTTGAGAGAAAGTGAGACTTATTTCATTATTTGGTTAGAGAAAATACAATGTTGGCTTCTCATGTAGCAAGAGGTTCAAATGCTTCATCTGCTATGGGCCACAAGACAACCTTGGAACAGTGTCTTAAGAACTCTGTAGAAAGCTTTCCAGATGTAAAGCATTCATTTTGAGAAGACTGAGTCACTGAATTTGGGATTCTAAAGAAAAATACCATAAATATTTTTAAGATCGATTGTCACCTATGGTATATGAAAGCAAAGAGAACATATGAAAAGCTCAATAAAAATTGATCTGACCATCCAGGCCAAACAAAAACACAAGGAAATATTTTTGTGGTACTAGGGGGTTGAACTCAGGACCTTTGCATTAAGCTACATGCCCAACGCTTTTTATTTTAAGACAGTGTCTAAGTAGCTAAAGTCCAAAAATAGGACTAGAACTTGCAACCTTCCTGCTTTGGTATCTGAGTACCCGGGAACATTTTAAGCACCTTAGAAGGTGTCCTTCTACTTCTCCCAGTTACCAATCCCTTCCATCTTCCAAAGTTAAAAGCATTGTTCTGCCTTTAGTTATAACTGTTTTTGAACTTTGCGCAGATGGAATCACAAATATTTTTTGGATCAGAATTCTTGGAACAGTGTTTGTGAAATTTATCTGTCATGCTTTCCTTGCTGAATTCTACTACCTCACTTCCCTTTTGCTGTTGATGAGCATTTAAATCATTTTCAGTCTGAGCGATTAGGAATTATGTTTCTAAGAACATCCTTGAATCTGTCTGTAGGTGCATACGTGCACACATTTGGAGAAGAACTTAGCAGGGTGCACAGTCTTTGTAAATGCTACCAAGCTGTTTATTTCTAAGTAGTTTTTTTTGTTCAGTGAACATTTTCAGATGCGCAGCAACGCATGAGTGCTACGACTACTTCATGGGCACTTAAGTACTATGCTCAGTCTCCTTCATTTTGGTCATTCTTGTGGGTGTTTAGTGGTCTCTGTGTCGACCTTCATTTCTCTGGTAACCAACAAGAATGAAAGTTTTTCCAATTATTGACCATCTGGATATTCTCTTTTGTGTTTTTCCAGGTATTGATCATTTGGATATTCTCTTTTGTAAAGCATTTATTCAAGTACCTTGTCTAACTGGGCTTTCTGTGCCTTTACTTAGGAGTTCTTTATGTTCTATGGCACTGGTTTCAGACTACAGTCTACATTAGAATCACCCAAGGGCTTCTGAAAACAGGTTACAGAGTCCTGATTCAGTAGATCTGGGTAAAGCAGAAGAATATGAATTTTTTAGTGAGCTCCTTCGTGATGCTGCTGGCCTATGTACCACATTTTGAAAACCAGTATTTTATACTGTTTTAAATGTAGCCACCATAGATGTTTAATGTTAGCTTTGGACAAAATCATGTTAAAAAACAAAACCTCAATTATCTAATACTTGTTTGAGCCTGGGGCATAAACTAATATACTCTTTTCTAAGAAAGAGAGTGACTGGACCCTTTCAACAGCCATTTTTCAGTCTGTCTGCAACCCACACATTTGCTTAGAACATTTGATACACCTAAGTAGCCAAGAGAACCAGCAGATAACAGAGACTTTTTTTCTTGAGCTCAGGAAAACCAGAGGCTTTCATCAGCAAGGCCATGAGTCAGTAATCCCTCTAAGAACAAAAACACAGATCTCTGAATGGAGATGAAAACTGTCATTTATTTCAATTGAATTTTGTTTCATTAAAAATCCTGTGATGACATTAAAACAGAAATGAAACAGAAACATACTTATATGACTGCTTTTGATCTTTATAGACCAAATAAACATATATACATTTAAACATTTCTAGTGTTTAAAGACCTCATTATCACCACTGTTGTCATTTCAGCCTTCTGAAATACTAACCATGACTATTAATAAACAACTTAGTGTGCGTGATTTATTGGACTAAACATTAATCACAGACTTCCAAATACAAGGAGTCAAACAGCCACTTTGCTTAATGTGTTTTGGTGATTTGCTGTGTGGGCTTTTTTATGCTTCATTTTACAAAACAGCTGTTCTGTTAATGAATCTAAACACCTGTTACCTATAGGCATTTATGTATAGTCCATATACAGACACACGACTCTATGTGTTTGTGTATATTAATATAGGCAACTTGATGGTGGTTTCACCTTATTCTGAGAGGTCAAGTCCACTTTAAACTGTGACAGTAAATGTTTAGTAACTTGAACTCAACACCTCATAGCTGCCACCATCAAGAAAAAGTAAAGGCCTATGGTTCAGATGAATTACCGTTGGCTTAGGAAGTGTTGTGGTTTGTTGATTCACTAACCAGAATGACCTAAAGAAACTCTATTAGTGGTCAGAAGTAAACTGATCTGGACAGGCTCATCAAAGTGAGCCTCTGGATGCATCCTGAGAAAGTACTGCATAATTACAGTCAATGAGTGCAACGATTTTCACTTTTTCTCACCAACTCAGGAGTCTATGCATGAAGTTTGCAAAGGATTTCAAGAAAAGCTAAACCAAAAAAGATTACAGTCAATAGGTTTACCTTCTGTAAACCAAGAATCCAAATCAAAATAATGCTACGTGTTTTAGGAGGGATCTTCAGAGGTTTGGCCTGTTTGGAAAGTACCACTATATGCTGAGTCTGGAACTAGAACACAGTTCCTCGTTCAAGTCAGGCAGCTTGAAAGATGAGGCTGTCCCCATGCGTGTCCTTTGTTATCAAACCTGTTTTGATAGAAGGGCTCCCATTTTGAGAAGGCATTATTTTTCTTTCTTACTAGAACACAAAACATTTTCCTTCTATACTTTAACCATGTATCTCTTTGGGGGGTGGTAGACTCTCTCTCTCTCTCTCTCTCTCTCTCTCTCTTTCTCCATATATCTATATATATATATATAATTTTTTTGTTAGTTTTATCTGCACTATTTTAATTAGCAGCCTTTAGGGGACATAATGGATCCTAGTTACATTAAAGAAAGTGGTGAGACAATGACAACCTTCACACGGTCTTCCAGTAAATAGAATCATTGATATCACTGGAAATTAACAGGTAATTTGGGGTCAACAGGAAAACAAAAACAACCAACCTGTGACAACTTTGCCCCATTCCTTACACAATGAATGGGCTTTGGCTCTGGAGTCTGTTAAGGCACCAAACCCTGTTTTTAACGGTGGCCTGCACCTCTGATTTGAATTTTTAAGACATTATAATATTGAAGTAAAAACAGAAAACCACTTTCTTAGAGCTTGAAATCATTGGATGAAGTTGGGGGGCAGTGTCCAAATATACTGCCATCTTGCATGTGTACTTTTTTTTGCTAGAGTTTTTTTTTTTTTTTTTTAAAGTATAGTGTAGCTTATACAGTGCAAAAACTATGAGAAAATGCCTCTGGAACACGTTGACTTGACGTCTTGGGAGAATCACAGTGCTGTCTCAAAGATCGTTAAGACTGAGGGCTGTCCATTGGAAGTGTTCATAATCACAGAGCCAGTGTGAGCAATATCCGGATAATTCCTTTTGAAGTACAGCTGTTTAAAAACAAAAAACAAGCATAAAAGGAACATATTCAAAAGTTTTCAATTCCTTCTTTCTAAAGCAATGTGTTCGTCCGTCTACTCCTTCATGTGAAGCAGATCTTGGCATTCACTGAGGCACAATTAAAGAACAGGCATGTGTACATTCTATGGAGAATTAGCCCACTAAGACTCTCAGCTGGGCTGGGCTGAATGCCAAACCACCTGTAGATCCGCTTTAGTTCTGATCATTCTGATTCACAGATACATTTTATCACTCCATTAAATTGATAAGCAAAATCATTTCGCTGACTCAAAACCCAAAGATAAATTTAAAACGGGGTGACAAAGAGGCTGGGAAACCTAGCGTCTACATGAGGGTTTCTCATTTTCACACATAAAACGAGCACAATAGATTTGGATGCTAATATCAGGTTGTAATCCCTATATTTTATAAACTCTGATTGACAAGCATTGAAAAGCTCGCACCTATGTATGAATGATCCAGGCATTTAATTTGTGTGGCAAAGCAGTCACAGGACCCATAGAAATGTGATCTGTGGATAGTGGGCGACAATAATGAAAGGAGAAGCAAAAAGCTTTAACAATGACCCAACCAAGCAACTTCTCTAAAATGTAAGATGATACCAAATAATAGAACAGTCCTTTGCCGAGCCTTTGAGTTTCTGAATTCTACCAATTTCTAGCTGAACTAGAAGAGATACAGGTTTTCTGATAAATGTGTAATCAGAACATAAAGGAAATGAAATGCTGTCAAGTTTCTCTGTTCCACAATCATCAGTTTTTAGTAGCTGTATCGTATCTTGGTTCCTTGACAGACGCGCATAACAAAATGAAATAATGTCAAGACTTGTGAGCTCTTATCTCCAAATGTGTTCAGGTGAAAAAGACTTCAAATACAATTTTTTTTTTCCCAAAGAAGAATGTGAAAAGTTTTGTTTGAGTCTTTAAAACAGAAAATGAACCATCTATCTGAGGCTGACACGTGTCATGAGCCGGGTCTCTGAGTCATCCGATTCTGCATACGCTTTATAAAACCTGACTCCAAATGTATTTGTGGGCGCTGTCAACAAAGTTATCAGTGGAGATAATGGACTTCACGTACAAAATGGAAGCATGCTGAGACACCCACCTACATATTAAGTGTACCTTTTCTTTTGTGACTTGCATACTTGCTATCGCAAAGTTTTTCTACACTTAAAATTCAATATATTAAAATGTCACTTAAGAAAAATAAGAAATTCTGTGATAATCCCTGGTCCCCAATGGATGAAAAGTGAGACCATTGCTATTATAATGCAAGTTTCTAAAAATAAGACATTTGGGGGGGACAAATTTTGTCATCTCTCCCCATCTACTTTTTACAGACAGCTGCATTTTGTGTGATTATATATTTATATATTCCCAAAGGGGTATTTCCTCTTGAAAGTAAAAGCAGCCAAAAGAACAAATGGAAATTCAACTCAGTCATTCCCAAATAAACCTGCTTCTTCCCTAAAACCCTCCACTATGTAAATTTGATCAAGAAAATGTTCTCAGCAATTCTTAAGTAAAATGGTCACAGCTTCCTGGTCTGAAATGTTTGGTTGAAACGCAACTTCCTGTGTGAAATATTCTTAATTTAACTTTCCTTTCTCTCATCTGCTATCATGTTTTACAACACGGCCTGGCGCACGGCCCAGGTGCGCCTCAGCATCAGCTTTCACAGTGCAGGTGAGGGAGGGAGCCAGGATACTGACATTCTTCCGTCCCCGGGTCACAGGCTTGGCCTGGGATGGAAGGCCCAGGTTCAGCTCACCCTCCCGGGACTTACTGCTGACCCTGGAAAAATCACTTACCCTCTCTCCGTGCTGCCTGCCTCATCTGTAAATGAGAGAGCAATGACTTACCTCATAGGAACTAATTCATGGCTACAAACTACTAGTTGAAAACATGCCGAGGTAAGTGTTGGGTGTGCTTATGAATGCTGCTCAGAGAACTGCCCCTTAGTCCATGGAAACTAGCAGTATTACCCAGCTTGAAAGCTGAAAACAAAACATCTGTGAGTCCCCTTTGTGGATCTTCTCATTTTACCATTACAGAACCCGGGACTTGGAGTCGAGACACTGTTAATTGAGTGAGTACATTAACCTAGGGGATAGAAAGGCCCCACGGAGAGGTTACCAAAGCTGGAGTATCAACTCTCCTCTGATGGTGACTTTGAGACATTACTTAGACTCTTTTGCCCTGAGAAAACTGAAGGCGGTAATGCCATAAAAGTTCAAGCCCGCAATCAGAAGACAAGAAGTCCAGTGAATGCTGGATGTCTTATTGATTGCTCTTCCTCTCGTCTCTGGTCTGGTTAAGAGTTTGTCTGATGTAGGCTAAAACTAAATTCCGTAAACTCAATCTCATCCATAAAGCCACTAGAATGGAATTAGAGCTTATTAAAAGCAACCAAGCAACCAAGCAACAGAATGTCTCCTTTGCAGACAGAGGGGAAATGGTGGGGCTCTATTTACATGGTCAGTGTAAGTCAGCATTCTATGTGTGGAATTCTGACCCAAGACTGTCCGTCCCTTTTCAGTGAGCTGGGTCCTCTCACAGTAACCCTCAGGTCTTAAGTCCCTTGTCCGTACGCAGGTCTAATTCTGGTGTAAAGCACTGGTGTGCACCAGGTATGATCAGAATATACAGTCAATGCTTACATTTTGAAAAAAGACATTGCCGGTCCTCCTCAAAATACTTGCCCTTGCTTTGAACACACTTATCCCATCGTTCTTGCCACTTTCTGAAGCAGTTATGGAGTCTTTTGTGAGTATCCTTATGAAGTGTAATCAAAAATATGGTGAATGCTGCTACCCAGTGCCATCCCACAGGAAGGCAGACTCACAAAAACATTATTACTGTGTGCCCTTGCCCATCTTATTCATCAGATCTGGCATTACACAACTACTGTGTCTTCCCAAAGTCAAAAAGACCATGGAAGGTAAATGTTTTGAATTAACTGAGGACAACCACAACGGTACAATTATCGACCCTCATGAAAAGGGCCTGCAGAACTGCTTCAGAAAGGAGCAAACATGATGGGACAAGTGTGTTTGAAATGAGGGGGAGTATTGTAAGGGTAATTAATAGCAATATGTTTTACGCTATCATAAATGAAAAAAATTCTATAACATTCACCATATTTTTCAATCACACTTTGTTTATTATTGTCAAAGTAAAGAGCATTGGAGAATTCGAGCTTCTGCTTTTAAGATGATGAAGTGCTTCTTATTTTAAAAGAAAATCACCTTAAAATTGAAGATACTAAAAAATAAAAAATATGCTCAGACTTTGATGAAATTCCCAGTAATAATAAAATATCTGCAAGGGCTGCCACGTGCCATGGATTCAATGAGGCCATGGCAAGAAAGACAGCAGACGTGAGTGGGAATGGCCCTGGGCAATCATGGGAGAGCATGCTTCCCCAGTGACAGCAGAACTCTGAGCCGGGCCAGTGGGGACTGTAGAGGGACATCTCCGCTGCAGCACACACACCTGGCACCTTGGGAGAAGTGGGGTTGTGAAAGCAAGCAGCATTAAATGCCTATTACCCCTGCTCCTTCCCTTTCTGCTCCCCCATGAGAATCATCTATTAATTTAAACTGGCAGAATTAGCTTTAGCCTGAAACCATGTCCTACCCATAGCTACCCTGTAGCTAGGAAAAACCCATTTTATTCAAAGAGGAAAAAAATAGTACAATAAAGGGAGTAATATAGAATCTGTAAAAGTACGAAGAAAAAGTGAAAAAAGGAACAAGAAAAACACATGACAAATGAAGAATATGTAATCACCAAGCTGATGGAAATTATGAAAAAGCGGCATGAAATGCATTCAAAGAAAACGTAGCAGCCGGGCGTGGTGGCGCACGCCTTGAATCCCAACACTCGGGAGGCTGAGGTAGGAGGAGCATTGTGAGTTCGAGGCTGGCTTGGACTACAAAGTGAGCTCAAGGCTGGCCTGAGCTACATAGTGTGACACTGCCTCAAAAAATCAGGGCCGGGAGTTTGGCTCAGTGGCTTAAGCGCCTGCCCTGACAGGTGCAAGGTTGTGAGTTCAATCTCTGATGCCGGAAAAAAAAAAAAGAAAAAGAAAAGAAAAAAGAGAAAAAAGAAAGCGTAGCAGGGCGAGGGGCCCCCGCCCGGCCCGAGTGGCATCGCGGCCCTTGGAATCAGGGACAAACACAACCCCCCCCACCCCCGCCCTGTGAGCAACCTGCTGTCTCGGAGGTCTGGCTGGATTGATAGCAACCAAGGAACATCAACCAACTGTTGTTTTGTAGATTTGGCCAGGCCTCTGGTCAGCAACCCAAGCATCTCTTTACAGTGGGCAATGTAGCAAGTATGGGGGATTCTCTTCTGC